>PVIC010000142.1:71457-85018 GCA_004025085.1 Thryonomys swinderianus | reverse complement strand
CTGAACCTCCTGGATGCTCCTGCTAATTCTCTTTCCCTGCCTCAATTTCTCTGTCTGCCCTTTATTCCTCTGCTTTCTCTGCAAGCAGCTGTCACTGTGTCCCTCCACCCTGCCCTCTCATGAGAAGTGAGCTGTGGAGCCCCGGGTGCTGTGCCCTGACATGTGCCTGGCTCAGCTCAGTAACTGTGCCCTGCACGGTCTGGCTGCAAGAAGATTCTCTCTCCACTTATCCTTCTCCGGGCAGCCATGAGGTTGGCCCCTCAGAGCCCTGTGTGGGCCCTTGTGTCCCCGGGGCTGGGAGTGGAGGGGAAGCCCGGGTGGCCTTGCACCTTGTGCCCCATGTGCCCCAGCCCTCGGCTGCCCCGAAAGGTGCTGTGCCCCTGAGGTGGGCCCTTCCCCAGGCTCCGGAGGCTCCTGGGCCCGCACAGGGGCTTGAGCTTTCTCTCCCGTGGTGTTTGGCCAAGTTGAGCTCCAATCCTAGCTCGGCCCTGGCAGGGCTGGGGACTGTGTAAGTGAAAAATAGTGGAATGAAACCTCAGAACACGTTATGACCTTCAAGAAGGTTTGGTTTGGATTGGGTTCTAGAAATGGTCTGGGTTTTTTGGTTGCAGAATTATTTTTTCCAGAACGCATTTTGAACTCCTTCAGAGAGCTATTGATGGCCTCCGAGAAACTGTGAGTTTCTGGAGGCCTCACTCCGCCCTTCCCCGGGGCCCCCAGCAATGTCGTTGGGGTACAGGAGGATAAGTTAGACGATGGCACCGAGTGACCATCGTCCACCAGGGAGTGGCTGACAGTTTTCCCGCTGTCCCTGCCTGTCCCTGTCACGAGACTGTTACATGCACTGTACACAAGGCTGCATCACCACAGTGCTCATCTCGGCCCTGACCTCGGGGCACCAGCAGTGTGAGACCTCAGGGGATGCAGGGTGCTGCTTTCCTGTCTCCTCCCCTTTCTCCTGCCTGTCCCCGCTGCTTCCGCTGACTTTCTTCTTCCCTCTCTCCTTTCTTTTCCTCTCTTCCCCCTCTCCTCTGCCCTCTCATTCTCTGCTTTCCTCCACTTTTCCCTTCTCTCTTCTCCCTCTACCCTGTATGTGTCCTTTACCAAGCTTGTCCCTTATGGCAGGTG
This sequence comes from Thryonomys swinderianus, assembly GCA_004025085.1. NCBI lineage: Eukaryota > Metazoa > Chordata > Mammalia > Rodentia > Thryonomyidae > Thryonomys > Thryonomys swinderianus. Next base: position 83,890 of record PVIC010000142.1, on the reverse strand, counting down.
GTGGGACGTAGTTTCTTATGTGAATTAAATCCAAGAGTTAGAATACGTCTTTATAATTGGTGACTTACAGAATTATGTCGAACGTGGAATGAGAGCTTCACTGGGCATGTCCTTAAACCTAGTCTTATTTAATACTCTTCTTTTTCTCTGTAGGTTTCCACATACAGCATTTAAGACTTGTAATTCTTATTTCCTGGTGAATAGAGAGGAGAAAGGAGCGAGGGTATCAACTATGAGTTGTTTGTGCACTAAAGTGAGGGCCACATGAGGATAAGAGGGGCACTGTGGTCCTGTGATCCGCCCCCACCGATCCCAGAGCCCCTGCAGGCTCCTCGGGTCATTATAGAGTTGCTTTCTTTTCTCTTGGGAGCAGGTGCTGTAAGGGTCCTGAGGCTGAGGACTGCCAGCCCCTGAGCTCCTGAGGGCAGTACTGAGCAGGAAGTCTGAGAGGAAGACCTGGCACAGAGAGCAGGAGGAAGAAACTCCTAAAGGAGCATGTGGGAAATTTGGGTCCAGTCACACCTGAAGTCAATCCATTCATTATTTGAGTCAAATTCTCAGTTTTGTTTAGGGTGGTTCGAATTAGCTCTCAGCCATCTGCAGATGGAAAATTCTTGGCAGGTGCAAGGAAAAGGGACTGTGTTGGTTGGGCAGATCCCCAGGCCAGAGAAGGCTGGAGGAGGCAGCCTGGGCAGGACCCCTGGCGTGGTGGCCACCAAGGCGTAACCAGAGTTGAAGACAATATCAGACCCAAACTAGGCTCTCAGTAAGTACTGACCCAGCAGAACTGGGGTGAGGTCAGGCAACTAGTGAACGCCATTTTGTTTCCATAATCTTAGAGACCTGCTAGAGGGAGGTTTAGCAATTTCCCTTGTATTTCTGATTGGTTCTCAGTATAGCTCTTTTTTTTTTCTTTACAAAACTCAAGCTCTGTCTTGTGGCGATGTGAAGGAGACTCACCCTGGCCTGCGTGGGCAGGGAGTGAGCGGGACTCCGTGTGGCTGTCAGAGAGGAGCGGGAAGGGCTTCCGGGCACCGAGGCATGGTGCAGATGCAGGGCCGGGAACAGGATGACTCTCTCCCATGGCTCTGACTAGTGTCTGGGGGGGTGCTTTGTACTATTCCAAGGTGTGGCACCATCACTGTTCCCCTGGAGCCGTTTTCTCCCTCTCTCTCTTTCACTACTGTCTTTCTAGTTTTTATCCTGTTTTCCCAGCCATTTGTGCCAGCCACATTCTGAAAGTGCTGTCCCTTCCCTGGTTCTGCCCAAGCTCTCCATGCTGTCCTCCTCCGTCACCCTGAATCTGGGCTGTGCTGTGGGAAATGTGGCTCTGCAGGTGTATGCCAGAGACTGAATTGATGGCCCTGGAGAGGGTGCCACCCGCTGCCAACTTCTTCCCGTGCCGCTTGGCCCAGGGCTGAAAGGCTGCAGCATGGCCAGACCATTCTGCACAGTTTGCCTCCAGCTGGGCAGTAGAGGTCACTGGTGTCTCCCAGTGGGCAATTAGTTGGAGCAGTTAGGAGAACACAAGGCAGATCCAGTGGGTCTCACAGTCCACAGAAAGGACAGGCTTGACCCGCAGTGCAGGCCTTGGAGCCGCACGTTCCTGTCTCCAGAAGGCTGACTCTGGTCAAATTCCTTCACCTACTGAGCATGAGTCTCTTTCTAAAGTGCATTCAGCCCTTGGAACCCACGGGGAGTGTGTCTGGACCTCCTCCTCTGGGGGCCTGGTCAGTGCTGCGCAGGCTTCTCACACAGACTGGCACAGTGTCTGCTCATAACCTACACTCTTCCTGGGTGTTTTACGTCATCTCAGGTGACTTCGTGGCTTGTGGCCCTTCAGATGCCGGAAGTGCGCATTAATCAGTAGTTGTTACACGGTCCTGAGCAGGAAGAGTGACAACACTGCCCCACTTACCTGGCTTCTTACTCTGCCCTGCCTTGGTCTTTTCATGATCTCAGCAGCAACCAGGTTCTCTGTGTCTGGACAGATCTCCTGTCTCTGAGTCCTCGGCAGCCACTGACACGCGTGCTCCATAGCAGTGCACCTGGCCTGTGGCGGAGGCTTCTCAAGGCTCTCCCTCCATGGGCAGTCCTTTCCTCAAAGAGAACCCCCCAGCCAGCTGTTCAGAGGGAAACGTTAATTCTTGTGAATCATGGACCAGTGACCAAGGAGGCACAGTCTAGCGAAGGGTGCGATCCACACAGCGACACCGTGTTTTACGGCTCTACCATACCCAAGGAGTGTGCAGCCTGTGCGCGGAGCCTGCCTGTGAGGACACACACTGGGCCCTGGCCATCCACTGGTGGGGTCGGGCTGCGGCCAGCGCCCCGAGTCTCTGCATAGAGGGACAGACTGAAATCCTTGGCCGACTAAAGCGAAGGCCAGATGGCCTGAGTCTGAGTCCCACGGCCTTCAGCTTTGCACGGGCTTCCTCGGAACGCTTTCCTTGCCTTCCACCCTCCGTGTGGGGTTAGGGACTTTCTCTGCTCTAGGACTCGCCTCCTGGTACAGCACCAGGGTGGGCTTTTTGCAGAATGCTGGATGCCCATGTTACCTTCCCAGCTCCTCGAAAGTCAGGACTGGACCGCTTCACACTGACCTGTGGCTCCTGCTGCACCAGGTTTGGGGGTTTGCACTGGGCTGCGAGGATGAATCAGAGGAAACGAGGAAATGTTTGTGGCTCAGGGGCTCTGCAGGAAACTGAGTATTGTCCTGGGTAAACAGAGATGCACTATAGAAAATAAAACTTGTAAAATACAGATGCCTAAAAGTTACAGGGATGAAATGTGTGTCATCAAGTGGTTAACTCTAGCTCTTACCAAGGTGGTCAATAGAAGCTGAGAGCCCTGACTTTGCACCCGGGCCACCTGGAGATGGGGTAGGATCTCAGAGAGGAGGAAAGGTGTGGGCGGAGCGTGCCTCTTCCCTTGTGGAAGGTCTTTCAGGGATGTCAGTTCAAGACCTAGTGGACTTGAAAGTGTCTCTCCCCATCTGAAAACAGATTAAACTTCCTGAGCTGCTTTTTGGAAAACCAAAGCTTGGAGGACTTTCCTGACTTTCATTCTCCTTGGGTCAGCATGTGAAGAGAATCAGGGGATAGTTCACATTGAAAAGAAACCAGCTGTATTAACGGTCAGCATGGGGATCAGGAGACAGAAAGGCTTGTGCTTCTGACCTGTTAAGCGTGTGAAGCCAAAGGCATCATGGGATTGCCTAGAACTCAAGCTCTTCAACTTTTTCACTTGATCTCTATCCAAGTAACTACTGTACGATAATTTAATATTCCCTCACTCGTCAACAATATGGCTTGCAATGTAGTTGTTCAACGTACTGAGATTTTGATGAGATCATTAATAATACCTCTTGTCAGTGACTTGACTCTAGTTAATAATGTTCTTGTGACTTTCATCAAATAGATTTTCCTGGGGATATTAATTTCTGAAGGTTTATGGATGTTCTTCAATTGTTAGCCAGTGACAGAAATAGCCATTTTGCTGTGGTATGTCTTGATGTTTTGCCCTTACTTCTAAGAAAAGGCGATAATTGTATAAACCAGCGACTCATCTGTGTTTGGCATTAAGTTTTAACCTAAAACCTGAAGTACTATTTTCTGAAAGGAACAGTTTCATGTAATTTTCACAATAGCAGCATGCCAACAGCAACTCTTCTAAAATGGCAGCCTGTTATTTTACAAGTTATGTAAGTCTAATGGAAGAGGAGCCTCCTCTTACCACCTCTCCTTGGGAACAGTTTCTTAGAATTTTCCTGACTGACGCAGGCTAACGTTAGCACACTCACATCTCGTCCTCTGCTGCTTGCACCACACGACCAGTCCAAACCCACTTCCACGCCAGGGCCGAGCCTGGCTCCGGAGGGAAATGTGCTTGTGTCTGCTCTGTGGTGGGGAAGGAAGGCTCAGGGGAGCACCGGAGAGCTGCTCACTACACTCCTGCCTGCCCACAGTGGAGCACACTTTGGGGCTGGGAGGCAGCTTCGAGAGCAAGAGAGGGAGGCACAATTGCTGTGTGTAGTGAATGGTGTTCGCTGAGAGTTTGTCCCTCCCCATAGGAACCTGGAACCTCCAGGCTTGACACAGAGGGGGACCCTGGTGCTCAGGGAATGAAGGAGCGATTTAAATGAGCCAAGTGGGGCTTGGATCAACTTACACACCATGCATTTGTGACTGGTCAGGGAATTCAGTTTGCCTTATGTTTCAGACTCTGTATCTTTGTCTTACTCTCTTTCTCTTCCAACTACATAAATTATTAGAAAGAGAGACTGTCAGTTGGAATCAAGAGGGTGTCTTGCATTACTATTAGTAGCCTATGTATGCTTATCTATTCTTTGACACTTGTGAGAGAGAGAGAGAGAGAACTACATATGTGATCTCTACACCTCCTTGACACTAGAAAGTCCCCTTTTCCCATGTGGAGCAAAAGTGAGGTTGAGAGCTGGTCTGGACCCAGGCCTTGCCATCTTGCGGGGAGGCAGGACGTGTTTGAACATAAGTGTCCTCTGCCCAGTTCTCACCTCTGTCTTTCCAGGCTCTGTCTGCAGCTCCCGCTCTGCTCACCACAGTGACCCCGCCTGTCTGAGGTGCGTGCCTGGTCCGAGAGCGTTCGTACCCTTTCTACTCCTTTGCCCCCTCTTGCCGAGACGGGACAGCCTCCGTGCACTGCCTCCTCTCCTGCCCCTTCTCACCCCTCCTTAGCTGGAGCTGCTTCCTCAGAGGGACCGAGTCCTGCTCATACTCGCTGAGGCCGCTCACCGCCCTGCTGCGGGGGTCCAGTCCCACTGTGCCCAGTGGCCTCTTCTTTGGCATTGCTCCAGTGAACCACTGTGACTTCCCAGCTTTGCCTGCAAAATGGTCCCGAATGCGGCCAGTGGTCAGCCTCTCTCCCTCCCTTCTCCACTCCTCTTCCTGATCTTCGCGCCCCTCCATCTCCCCTGTGAAGTCCTCTTTTTGCCTCTGGCCTTTTTGCACAGTTCTCAATTTCTTTAGGCCAGTTGCCTTCTTAGTTTATGTTTTCTTGGAGCAATTAAATTCATTTTTGTGGCTTTCCCCAGAATTTACACAATTCTCGCTCTCTCCTGAGCATACTTAGTGTGTTCAACCGTCTGCTCCCGAGGCAGTCTTGGTTTGAGTCATGGTTCCCACAGGCTTCATCCTGCAGGGCCTGAGCTGCTCATCGTTCTAGCAGTTTGGGTCTCGGAGACCTGAATAAGAGGGCCATGAGTGCCACAGAACACAGACAGCCCTGTGAGGGCCAGCTTAGTAAGTATTATGCAAAACACAACCCTGTGTCAATTTCCTTACAAAAGTGCATTTATTATTTAAGAAAGTTCAATTTGTGGATAATTGAAAAAAGCATAACCAATCATAAATGAAGTACATTGTGAGTCATTTATAAAATCAAAATTATAAAAATCCCCTCAACTTTTTTTTTTTAACTGAAAATATTACATTTAATGTGGGATGTGGGTGAACAGTAATATATTTGCTATGATGTGGGGTGGGACTTCCAGAAATGAGTGTGCCAGGCCTTTGAAGTTCCTGCAGGCAGCCTTGTCCCTCTATGGTCTCTGCCGGGGTGTCCCCTGGGCAGCCGGAGCCTGGCCCGGCCTGCCTCTCCCTCTCACCCTGAGGATATTCCCTGCTTTAACTGGCGCTGCCCGCTCATCTGTGCTGGAAGCATCCTGCCTTCCTCTCATCCATGTCTCTCCAGATTCCCTTACTCAGTCTGTTGCTACATCCCGTGGGCCTTTTGGGCAGTCATGTGTTGAATCCATTCATTCCTCCCCTGTCCCTATAACTGCTGCAGTTCAAGTCCCAGCCAGCTCTCACTGGATAATAACAGTGAACAGTTTTATACCGTGGCAACTCTGTCTCCTCTTCCCTGACAGTTCTGCCAACCCTTTCTTAGAATTCAAGCAGCCCTACCTCTCTGCTTCCAGAAGCTTTGGGAGCTGGCTCATGATTGAGAAGGCAAATGTAGGCTTTTAGCAGGGCTCACGGAGCTCGGGGACCTCCTCCTGCTCGCTTCTGTGGCAGGACTCTAGCCTCCCCTGTTCAGGGAGGCCGCTAGCAGTCAGCTGTCTGCCTCTGGGTTCTCTTGTCATCCCCTCCTTGTGTGGGACATACCTTTCCCTTTCCCTTCCTTACCCTTCTATTTATTCTTTAAGATTCAGCTCAGGCAGCGTTGTCCACAGAAGCCTTCCAGGGACCCCTCGGACCCAGAGGGAAGTCTCCGTGCAGCACCCAGCCCTCCCCTGACCCACCAGCCCATGTCAACAATCCACACATGCCCCTCTCTGCCTGCATCTCACTGGGTCCCTGCAGGTAGCCATGCTCTTAACGCTTCTCCCATACTGTGCATCAGAAAAAAGCCTTCTGCTCTGTGGCTCCCAAATATTAACCATTCCAGGAACTCAAATTTTCATTAGAGGACACAGGCAGAACACTAACACACTACAACACTTTTCCTAAAGTGTTTCTTGAAAGTTGCTTCGTTTGTTTTGTTTTGTGAGAGAAGGTTTTGCTATGTAGTCTAGGCTGGCCTCGAACTCTTGGAGATCCTTCTGCCTCAGCCTCCCCCAGGCTGGTACCACAGGCCTTTGCCACCAGGTCTGGCTATCTATTTATTTAAACTTTGAGGGTGGATGAATACGATCTTTGGAATGGAGATCACACCTAGTTTACATAACAGTGAACACAAACACAGTCACATGAGACCTTGGGTATATGCATTAATATGCAGATATAGTTAATATGCAATGTCTGGTTGTTCCTTGCTAATAATTTGATGAAATGTTTCAGCCAGGTATGGTCAGGGAATTATCTCAGTTCAGTTCTGGTCAGCTGCTTTTCTCTGTACTTGTCAAAATAGACCCTGTGCTAGGGTTTTATGTTCTTATGACTCTCATGTTTTCATGTAAAATTTATGTTTCTTGGGTACCAAGGTCCCTTCTGTAAAGAAGCCTCAGCCAAAGATTTTGGATACACCTTTAATCTGGGAGGCTGAGGCAGGAGAATCACTAATTCAAACCCAATCTGGGCAAATTAATGACTCAGCAAGACCTTGTCTCAAAAAACAAAACAAAAACAAAAAAAGGAACCTTAAAAAAAGTTTAAAAAGGCTGGGGCTCTCACTCCCTGCAGAGATACTGGGTTCACTTCCCAGTTCTCCCCCCAAAAGGCCTCACCCTCTTGCCCTGCACCTGCTCTGCACTCACTCGTGGCTGAGGCCAACGCTGAGCAAATGTGTTGGGTGTGGCGCTGGACGCTTGCTCTCCCGCGTGCTCTGCTTCTCCGGGCCTTTGGTCTGAAGAGGGTCATCAGGTTAAGTACAGAGGGAAGGACACGGACGACTCAGTTACATTTAAGGTTTGGACATAAATATATATTTATTATGGAGATGTGTTCCACGCAGTATTTGGGATATGTGCTAGAAAAACACTCGTTGCTTCTCCAGTGTGCTGCATTTTATCTGGGCTTTACCCAGTGTGTAAGGAGCTAACCAGGGGCTGCATTCCGCCCAACAACACCACTCTGAGGTTGCACTCAGAGCCTGCGTGCCTCACGCACACTCTCAGCTAGTTCTCACTTTTTAAAAATTGAATTCTTTATTGGTACATTTTATATACAGCTCACAATCACACACAACATTGGGGAATTTGTACCAGTATATGACACCAGTTAATTCTCATTTTTGCCCACATCCCTGCCCACCTGCAGCCCCCACTCCTTGTATACATGCTCTTTCATTTTCTTTCAGAATCATATTTATTCTTTCCCCTCATTACATTCCCACCAAATTCCCTTTGGATATTTCCTATTTTACAAAAACTATCGTACATTCTAGAACTCATTTACATCTACAGGGCCTCATACCAAAGAAAAGATCCGATATTTGCATATCTGTGATCTATTTATTTCACTTATTAGTGTGTCCTCCAGGTGTATCCATTTGCAAGTTCTCACTTTTTTGCTTTGCTATTCATTTGGGTTTTTGTTTGTCATTTATTTATTTGAGACAGGTCCTGGCTGTAAAGCACAGGCTGGGCTGGCCTTGAGCTTATGGTGATCCTCCTGTCTCAGCTTCCTGTATGCTGGATTACATACAGGCTCTACCACCCCTGGCTACTTCTCACCTTTTCGAGGAAATAGCTTCATTCCTATCTTCCCTAAAGTGAAGGCCTTTCAGTTTATCTTTAATTTCTTTGTGTGTAATGTGCATCTGCAAAACAAGTGCTTTCCGCATCGCTCTGTGGCGTGATATTTGGTCCCCGGCGCCAGCCTGGATCTTAGGTAGGCAGAGGTTCTGTGAGAAGCCAGAAGTTTGATTCTCTCTCCAATGAGATGCCATGGCTCAGCCTTTGGGCTGCCATTTGGGAACAGGTGAGATGTTTTGAGAGAAGAGGTGTGAGTGTGACTGGACGTGGCCAGCCCCGAATTCTCATCATTTCTGTTTGCACTATTGACTGAAACCCATGAGAGCAAAGGAAAACAAACAGCCACAGCTGCCTCGCCCTCCACTCTTGGGAGCTGCTGCGAGTTTCCTGCAGGGACAGATGGGCACCATGCTGGCTGATCCCACTGCCTCTTCTCTGCTGGGCACAAGGCAGACAACTCCCTTCCTGGCTTCTGTTCGCAGGTTCCATGCCACAAAGAAAATTTTCTAGGGGCTCTGGCCAGAGAGTGTAAGGAGAAAGATCTGAGGAAAGGACAAGAGGGAGAGAGTGAGTCTCCAACTCTTAAGAAGAGAATATTCCTCTGTAGCAGGGAGAGGGATGCGGAGGCGTGTGGCTCCGGGAGAGCGGGCAGGGTCACCTTCCCATCCGGGCCTGATGCACAACATGGTCAGAGTTCATCAGTCGCTGTGGCAGCTGGTGAATAACGGGCCCTCTCTGATTCAGGGGCCCACTCAACACCCGCGTCCCCCAGGGCCAGGTGCACATAACTGAGAGCCCAAACGCGGAGCGTAGTGGTGGACTTGGAAACACTGAGGCACGAGCACGTCCCCCAGTAGTCCCGACGGGGGCTCCCATCGCCGTGGCTGCCACTTCCTGTGCGCGCGTGGAAAGTTGTTTGCACTCTGGAGGCAGCAGCTCGAGGATGCACTGGCCTGACACTTGCTGTACTGGGCACCGCTGGTTACATGCGGGCTTGTTCACAGGCCGAGAGACGGAAACAGAAACTCGGTCATTTGCTATGATGGAAGGCTAGGCCTTTGCCTAAGAAACAGCGACCACTTGATAACTCAGCCAGACGAGCGTGTGAGACACGCCTGACCCCTCGTGACACATGTGTCCTCCATGCTGCTGCGGTGGGAGCTGTGCGGGGACCCGCAGTGCTGTGGCCCTCATGACAGACCCCGCAACAACGGTACTTACATACAACAAGAGGAATAGTTATAGCCGCATGGAAGTACCTAATTATTAGTTTATAAATGAGGAAAATGAGCCAGTAAAAGGTGAAATAATTGATGCAAAGGTTCACAGCTAGTGGATTTGGAGCTGAAACTTGGATGGAAGCCTACACTAACGCTCTCCAAGACTCTGTGGCCGGTTTCTGCCGCCTGAGGGCTCTGGCCTCGACTAGGGGAGCCCCTCACCCTGGCCTCATACTTTTCTTGACAATGTTTATTGTAGTTTGTACGGATCTGATTATTTTGTTCCTCTCAACTGTGAGCCCAGAAAGCCAGGGAGAGGCCAGGGCTGTGTCTGGTGACACCTCTCCAGCCCCACAGATTCACCAGGCAGCTGCTTCGCTGGGACGAGTCCCTGTTGGAGGAGGTGACGGCAGTGAGCCTGAGGGAGCCCAAGCCTTCTGCAGATGCCAGACAACAAGCAGTTCCACAGACTTGGAGAGGGATGGGTTAGGTGGCAGAAAGATACACAAAGAGAGTGAGATAACTCTGTCATGGAGAAGAGGAGGCATGTCTGTGTGCAGAGCCAGACACACTTAGCTTGTTTTCCTAGCCATTTTCCGGAGCAGTTTATAGTTTAGATCGACAGCCATTTCTATCAAATAGCAGGACAATGGTGCGTCTTCATTCACTTCATGCCCTGGATCTGGCCCTGTAGACTTGTGGCTCCTCCCCAAAGTCAAATGGCCCCCAAAGGAAAAGGGTTTGAACCAATTCAGGACATGTGGCAGCCTCAGCAAGGAAACTAAAGACACTGGCAAAAGAAGACTTTCATAGTTGCTTCAAAACATGGCAAGAACAATGGGAAAGATGTGTGAGAAGCTAGAGGGAGTATTTTCAGGGAAGTTCATCTTTCACTGCAATTTTTAAAAATTTAAACCTTCACTGTAGGTTTTGATCATGCCTTGTGTCGGGTCCTCACCATGTTCTTGGTGCTAACATCCACCTTTAAATATGTTAACTTATTCTTCACAAGAACCCTGCAGGGTATTGTTCCCATTTATCAGACAAGGTACAGGTTCCAGAAAATTCCCAGAGCCCTGACACAAATATGTAGCAGAGGAAGGACCCCGATGCAGACTCTGGCTCTGGGGGTTCAGCCCAACTCCACTCAGCTCCACTTCTCTTTGGTGGGCCCAGGGAGACATGGCAGTGAGGAGTCTGGGGACAGAGGCGGCCCAGGAGGGGTCATTAACACACACCCTGCGCGAGGACCGCTGGACTTGCCTGAACACCAGTACTTAGACAGGTAAGGAAAGCTGCCCAAATTCTGCAGCACACTGGCATGGGAGGTCGGGCGGGGTGGGGGGGGGGAGACAGACGGGCAGAGGAGGAGGAGAAACACCTCTGTAGGAGGTGGGGGAGGGGAGGGGGCAGAACGTGAGCGAGTGGAGCTCACCGCAGTCAGGAGGGGAGAAGTGCTTCGGAGAGGAGTGGGCGTCCTATGGGCATCTGTCCCCAGCACATGGGCAGGTCGGATCAGGGCAGGGGCCATGGAAAGCAGATGGGACTGCACTTGACATGGGAAACAGGCCCAGGAGAGAACCTGCAGGGAAGAAGCAGTTGTGTGTGCCCAGCATTCTGCCCGGAGTCACGGCATGGTGGAGGTCACGGTGGTGAGATGACATTGGTCAAGACGAGACCAGGGAGTGGGGGGGCCCACATCTCTAGGCCTACTTCCTACCCACCTGGTGAAGACCAGAGACAGAAGAGCAGCTTTGGTTTCTTTGCTTCAAAAACCCACGCACTTAACCTCCATGCCGCCGTGTCTCCCCTAATTATGTCAAATAAGAAGCAAGTAAATAGGCTCATTAATTTTGAAATGGACTCCAGATGGGATGATCCGGAAACCGTACAGCCGTGTCAGTTACGTCAAAGCAGCCTTCGAGGCTGGGGTCACGCTGTTAGCTTCTCCATCTTTTCACCTCACTCACCCATCACATAGACAAATAGGAATTCAGGGAGTGGTGGAAGCCACCATAGTGTTTTAATAACTTTGCCCCTAGGATGTCTGTTTCTGGACTAAGACTTTGGCTTTAGCTTCATCTTAGTTATGTGACATCTGCACTGGGGTAGTTTTGAAAGCCAGGGACTTGCCTCATCATCTGAGAGTTGGATTCTGTATATGCACAGTCAAGCCTTAGTCAAAATAGAAATAAAAGTTGTGTTTACGTACACATGGACATGGGGCTATTCGTTCAGTTACATAGCCTGCAAATATTTATCCCATGTTCACACTCCCGTCAGCACTGTGTTAGAAGTTGGCAGTAAAACTAAGACACAGCCCCTGCTTCCAAGGACCTCTCAAGAGTAGGTCAGAAGCTGTGGAACAAATACAGCAGTGGTAGTGACATCACAGGGTCTGTGTCCCCCTTGTGAGTGGAAGCCACCTGTGTGAGTATTTGTGTGCGTTAGTCCACATCTGTTTCTATAACAAAATACCTATGAGAGGGAACTTTATAAACAAATAGGGCTTTGTTAGCTCATAGTTTTAAAGGCTGGAGGCCCAAGACCAGGTGGTCCCATGCAACTACTGGAGAAGGCAGGGAAGTGAGAAGGGAAATGGCCATATGCAGAATGGGCCAAGTAGGAGGGTGGTCTCATCTTAGCAATCCACTCTTAGGAGACAAATACTAATTGTTTCTAAGAGCAGTCCCTGAACGGTCTGATTTTCTTTCTTTCTTTCTTTTTTTTTTTTGCACTGGGAGTCTAACTCAGGGACTCACACTTCCCAGTTAGATGCTGCACCTCTGAGGTACATTCCCAGCCCTTGCATGGTCTGATTCTTAAAACCTTCTACTTCTTGGGCCGGAGGGTTAGCTCAGTGGTTCCGGCGCCTGCCTCGCAAGCGTAAGGACCTGAGTTCGACCCCCGGTTACCACATATAATGCTGGGCGTGGTGGCTCACGCCTGTCATCCCAGCACTCGGGAGGCAGAGACGGGAGGATTGCTGAGTTCGCGGCGGCTTGCCTGGGCACCATAGTGAGCTCAGGGCCAGCCT
>PVIC010000142.1:47990-71357 GCA_004025085.1 Thryonomys swinderianus | reverse complement strand
AGTTGGTGAAGACCATCCAACCATGCAGCCATCTGTTGTCCACCTGTCCATCATCCCCTCCATCCACACACCCATCTGTCCATCCATCCATCCACCCACCCACCCATCCATCCATCCATCTGTCCACCCATCCATCCCTTTGCTAATTCTCCCATTTATTTAGTAGTTATATTTGAGGGCCTACTATACTCTGAGACCCATGTTCATGGCTGTGGCTACAGCAGTGAGCAAACATGGGCACAATCCCTGCCCACATGGAGCATTTATTCCACTGCATGAAAGACCACCAAGTGCTATGAATTTTTTAAAAATTGTGATAAGTTGATCAAATCTGGTTAAGAAAAGACTTACTTGGAGGTCACTTGAAGAGCAGAGATCAAGTGGGGTTGAGCTGTCCCTTCGGTGGGGGGGTAATGGTCTCAGAATGGGGTGACTAGGAGCTCAGCTAGGGCCAGGTAACTGGCACACATGCCCCTGGCCATTTCACTCATTCTTTAAGGAACTATTTCATAAGAAGCATGGAGGAATAGTAGTTCAGAGTCAGTGCTCTGGCACCAATCTGGAGCTGCCAGTGGTTACCTGGGCAATGGTTACCTTGGAAACATTATTTCATCTCTGTACCTGGATAGCCTTAACTGTATGTTACTTAACAAGTACTGGCTTGGGCAGTGTACCCCAAATTCAGATCTACCCAGTACCCACGAATGTCCCTTTATTTGGAAATAAATATGTAATTATTTATAATTAGTAATTATATCCAGATGTAACTAGTCAAAGTGAAGTCATACTGATTAGCATGACTTCCACTCCATGCAATGCTTGATGTACTTGTAAGAAAACAGAGATACACGGGACACTGTGTGAGATTGGAGACTGAGGTGGGAGTGAGGCCGCTTCAGCCAAGATGTGCTAAGGAGCCTTGGAAGCCACCAGCAGCTGCAGATGGAAGGCAGGGTTCTCTTGTGCAGATTTGAGAGACAGCATAGCTGTCGCCACTTTGAGTTTGGCCTTCTAGCCTCTGGTCTAGCTTCTCGACTTCTTAACTGTAGAGGAATAAATTGTGCTGATTTAAGCCTCTCCATTGGTGGGCTTTTGCTACCTCAGCCATTGAAAAACAGTACATAAAATTGGGTTGAGTTTTAAGTTTGTTACTGGGTACAAAATGCTAAGGATGGTGACTGTCAGGGTATGAGCTCAGTGAGTTGCGGGCCATTGCTGTAATTGCTTGGCACTGGTCTCCATGGTCTTCTTTGGACCCACTTGGTCAGGAAGATACCACCCTGACCCATTTGTGAGTACTGTGTGTGGGTGAGTCCTTGCACGGGTGAAAGTGGTGCTGTGGGTCCCCTATCAAGCAGGCCTTTTGGGGAGATGGTGCATTTCCACAGGGGCCCCCCGATTAGATAGTCAGCATCCCTGCTTCCCGAAGAAGTGCCAGTCTTAGCTTGCTACAGCTGCCCAAGAAGATGCCACAGACAGGCAGTGCTAGGATAACAGAATCTTGTCTTCTCATGGTTCTGGGGGCGACAAGTCCATGTTCAAGGTACCAGTGGGTTTGACTTCTTGCAGACGCTGCCCCTGTGGCTGGATGAGGGTGGCCTGCTTGCTGAGTCTTCCTGTGGCCTCCCACAGTGTGCGACTCTGTGTCTTTTCTAGACGCACAAATTCCTCTTAGAGAGATGCCAGGCAGGCAAGGTGAGGCTCACTGCACTGGGCTCACTCTACTCATTTCTAAAGGCCACACAGTGTCACGGTCTTGAGATTCTGGGGTGAGGGTTTCAACATGTGGATTTTGGGGGTACGTAGCTTAGTTCATCACATTCAGGTCCTTACGGCCATCCAGGTCAGGGGGACCCAGGTGCTTGGCACTGCCAGGCCGCTATGGCTCACGGTAGCAAGGCCTGTGGCTTGGGGTCAAAGATTTCAAGTCCTCTCCCTGGATTAGTAGGAAGTGGGATGCCAACAGGGGAGCGCCAATGTGGTTTCTGGGGGGTGGCTTGGGAGGGTGCTAGAACATGGCAAGGATGGACGGGGCCTGATCAGATGCCTCGTGCCAATGCCTGTTCTCCTGGCCGTGCCCTCACTTGTCTGCTGTCTAGGCACAGAGCCTTCTCTCTGCCTTTGGGCTCCTCTATGCCTGCTCCGAGTGAGCATATTTGTGGATGAACAGTTCACTCTGACAGCCTTTCCCCATGTGAAAGGTACTTTCTCGGTATAATGAAAGCATCTAGAAACCTTCAGGCTCCTACCGTCTTGATCTTAGAGAGGTCTCTGGTCTCATTTTTGCCCTTTTGATATGTGTGACACTTGCAGACTTCAGGATGCTTTGTTGTTGCCGCCCCCTGGACAAACAGGAAGGGTGTTACACGGTGTTCTGTAGTACTCAGCAGAACCATGGGTGCCTGGATCGCTGGAGAAGTGCGGGATCCACTGCTCCGAGTGGTGAGTTCCCTGCCCCGTGTCTCACATCTGGTGAGGTGACTGTTGGGCGAGGTTGGAGACTCTGGTTCCTGAGTAGCTGTGAAGCAGAGGCCTTGACCACTTATACCTGTGGCTTCAGACACTGTTTCTGCCCCAGCTCTGACAATGCCTGGTGTCTTTCAGAACAGTTTCAAGGACACTCGGTTCTCCTAACAACTTCGATCTAGTGTCCGTGGAGAAACTGGAGTCTTCTTACTCATGAATGAACTATGAGAGAATAAGCACTGTTAAGCCCATAGGACACTTATTTTATGCAATCTTTGCTTAGAACCCATTATACTAGAGAATAAACTTCCATGTTTACCCCCGCCCCCCGTCTTCATTTCTGTTTGTTTCAGCATTTTGTTACTCTCCGGGGACTGGCAGGGTATCTGGGTCCACACATCAATAAGAAGAAAAAAATTCACAAGGAAAACTGCTTTGTATTTTCTTTGTCAATTAGACTTGAACTATGAGATTTTTCTTTTCCCTTCCATTCTTTTTCTTTTCTGTCTTCATTCTTTTTTTTTTCTTTGGCCATTTAAAAAACTGTCTTCACATTGCATGGTGAAGCCCTGATGTGTGGAGATGAGTTTGGTATTCAAGATCTAAACACAACAGGGTGACTTAAGGACAGAGTTTTAGCTTTGCTTTTGACTCTTCTTGGTTTTGTGGGTTTAAGTTAATGTTATTTGAAAGTTTTTGTATGTGTGTGGTTGAATATATACTATAACTTGTTCTTTTGTGACAACAAGATTTATACTGGCGGTCTCTCTCATACCACTGGAAACTGGAAGAAAACTTACAATGCAAGCCTCCGAGAGTTTTAAAAAGACAGCAGCCATCATAGGACTGTGATGGCTTCAAGCTGCTGTGAGCCCAGGGACAGCCTGAGGTCCCCGCTGGCTCACATGGGAGGGCAGCAGGCACACAGTCTGTCAGATATTTAATCCATCACACATGCCTTTGGATGCATTCTCTGCCCTCTTAATTAAGATTTCTTCATCAAGACTTCACTGGGGAGAGAAACTGATCTGATGGAATTGTATTAAATACCAATTTACTTCCCAAGTTTCTTACTGTTTTATTTTTTTCACTTAAGAGGACTTGGCTTGAGAAGTGGAGGGATTTGAACAAAGTATAGATGCTGGCATTCCATTTTGTATATCATTTCGGCTCCAGTGGACGGCTCCCGGTAAAAATGAGCCTGTGAGATGTAGCTGTTTTATGCAAGGGCTAACAATACTAGTCTTTTATAAATCATAAATCCTCTTAACCTCAAACAGTTTGGAGCCACCAACTGTAATCTATAAGGTTTCAACTCACAGAGATTTTATTACTTCTTGGTGCCTTTCAGGCCATTAGGCAAATATTTATATGAAACTCTCAGCTTTTAAGAGATTTAAAATCATTTTGTATGCAACAGAAGCTTCTAGACCATACTTTCTCAGTTAAAAATTTTGATGTAGATTTTGTGCTTTACCTTTTGTTGAGGACTTTGTGTAATTTTGACAGTCATTGTGTTGAATCCCTTTGATACATAATTTGTGCTAAGAAATCCTAGACTCCTCTCTCTCTTCCTCTTTCTCTGTCTTTCTTTCTCTCCTTCTACCTTTTTAAAGGGGAGAATGGAAAGGCAGACAAATTATCACTGCATAATCCTTGCTTTTTATGCACTTAATGTTTATTTTCTTGATATTAAATTGGACTCTGTGGCAATTATTACTTATTATGCACTAGCAATTAGGGTCCTTTAGCACAAGAGCGAGTTAGCCCCTCTAGAAGACTTGAACACAAATGAGAATTTCTGGAAGCATATAGGTACTTACAATAGCAAGGAGAAGACCAAGGATTGGACTCTGATGCATAGAGGAATGTGAGCATTTCTAGGAGCTGGCAGCAGGGTGTTTTGAACAATCCCAACTGGAAGCTACTGTGGACTGGGAAAGCCAGACATCACCACCTGCGAGCTCCACTGCCCTCCCATTGCTGTTCCTTAATCAAGACCCACAGCTATCCCAGAAGGCAGAGTCTCATTAGCCTAATTTGGTCACGCATTCTATCTCTGCCCCCAGGAAAGTGAAGCTGGATTATTCAGACACCCACATAACTCCATGCAGCGGAGTCTCTTTGAAGGGAAACAGGCCTCTGTGCAGAAGAACTGGGTGTGAGGCAGCCGAAACCAAATGCTTACTCCTTGCCTAATGACATCCTCAGGGAAATAAGCAAAAAATCCCCTTTTATCCTCAAACCTAATGCAGGAATTCCAAGAGTTTCAATAAATCTATTTTCAAATTAATTTTTTTAACCTCAGTGAGAGGAATCTGATAATCTCAGATTGAATTTAATGAAACCATTGTGAATTCTTTGGCTTCAAAGTAGAGAGAGTCCCGGGGACAATACCCTTGATTCAATTCCACGCTGAGTGTTGGGGGTGGGAGGAAGAATGCACTTGGGTTTCCTCCAGCGCTAATGATAGGTAATGACGAGGCTTCTCGCTTTCGGTGGCTGCTTATTTTGAGCTCATTTATGGCTGTGCTAAACGCTTTACCGGAAGGTCTATTTCATAGTTTTACTACAGCACTGTAGGATGGTCATGTTTAGCCAAGCAGCCTGAAAGATGTTTCACAAATATTGTTGATAAGCAGTTTCTGGGTAAATCTGTACTTCATGTTGACATTTTTGGGGGGTAGGAGTGGTTCTCTTTAGTAGAACCCCGCAGAGTTTGGGATTATGAAAGGAGAAAAAGAGAGAGATATGGAGAAGCGAAGGGGAGAGTGTATGACATTCTCATTTCTTTTTGATATGAAAAGTAAAATAAGCCAGGAATTTAGCTCAAGTGATACTGCACCTCCCTTGGAAGCACAAGGGCCTGAGTTTGATCCCTGGTACTGGGCGGGGTGGGGGGGGTAAAATGAGATACAGATTTCTTGAATGAAAATGAGTATTAGAGTAGGAAACCTGTACCCTAGAAATACATGCAACTGTTTCAAATATATTTTATAAAATTAGAAATAATGTTTTATAGTATATTTATTTCTCATTAAACTAAAACTATGACTAAAAACAGTAATTACTACCATTAGGTTACTCTAAGTCTTGTGTTAAGCATTTCATATGCAATATCTCATCGAACCCTTATAAGACTATGAGTAATAATTTTGACTCCATTTTATATATAAAGGAACTGCTGCTTAAGAAAGTTTCTCAAATGTCTGACTCAAAGTGCAACCTATTTATCACTATCACAGAGGTCTCCCTACCTGGTAGTCTGATGCACTGGTCATTTAAGTTATAAGCTGATCTTTGAGATATCTTTTTCTCGTAGACAGTGTAACTCTTGAGGGGAAGCACTGGGTTAATAGTCACAGTAGCTTTTTTTTTTGAGACAAGGTCTCGCTTTGTAGTTCAGGCTGGCCCTGAGCTCACTATGTAGCCCAGGCAAGCCTCAAACTCAGCAGTCCTCCTGCCTCTGCCTCCTGAGTGCTGGCATTATAGGCGTGAGCCACCATGCCCGGCACTGTGGTGTGTGGTATTGATTAGTGGTGGGCATGAGTCACCATGCCCAGCATTGTATGTGGTTACTGGGATCAAACTCAGGACCTTGCGCTTGCAAGGCAGGTGCCAGAACCCCTGAGCTAAATCTCTGGCCCTCACAGTAGCTGTTTTTTGGCTTTCCGAAATTGCCTTGTGAATACTCTTTCTGCCTTTGTCTTATTGCAGGTCATTATGATTCCATGTTCTTGTTTCTGTTTTCCATCTTTCCCAGGAAATCAAGCCTTGCCCAAATTTACATGGTTAAGTTGAACTTCTTTCTGCAAAGCAAAAATTCCTTTCTCCTAGCTATTTGGAAATCAAAGCCTCATGCAAAGGATTCCTAAGTCCTTGTCCAATTTTTATCAAGAATCCAAATTATGTGTTTTTTCCCCAGTGTTGTTCATGTTGCAATGAAGAATTCAGCTAAAATTCCAGTTCTTTGTCTTAGACAATTTGTCATTGTGTAACACCCCATGTGTTTAGAGTATAACATAACATCAGTCCCATCATTAATCGAGAGCTTACAGTATGTCAGAGGCCGGGCCAGGGACTTTGTATGTCATCACATTTCATTTAATTGTAACTATAGGGCTAAGTGTTGAAGATTATTGTGCCCTTTTTACATGAGGTGGCTGAAGCTCAGAGTGTTTCAAAGGCGGACTTGGATTTCAAGCTTAGGTCTTGGTGTTCAACATCCAAGTGGCCTTTTCTCTTCTGCATGTAGACCTCGGCTAGGTTGAGAAAGGACCCTGGGGATATGCCAGCTCTGTTCACAAAGTTTCCCAAAGTATTACAACATCGCAGTGGGAAAGACATTGTGGACAGATACTTCTGATGGATATGCTTTCCGGGGCTTTGACTTCTCAGTGAGAAATTCTCCCCTGTGATATTTTTTTCCTTCTTCAATAGCCTAAAAATCCCCTCTCAGTGATCTCAGCCTCTAATGCAAAGTTTAAATAATGCCCCAGGCACACTCAGGACCTGAATGTTGGCATGACTCTTGGTCGCTGTGAAATTCGGCATTGGGTATGGTGAGGTCACGTGTGTGTGTGTGTGTGTATGTTTAAAGGAGTGTGGGCTAGCATGTGGACAGGAAGAGACATTATGTGGTTCTCGTGTCTGTATATCTTCCTGTTGAGCAGTATAACCAATAGTTGTATTATGAGTGTGTATAAATGCAGTATCATGTATAAGAGAGGATTATACTATTTCACGTGCATGTCTGTGTGTGGTCTGTGTGTGTGCAAATGCAGAAGTAAGCGCACGTGTTAGGGGAATGCCTATGCTTGGGAGGGAAGCAGGAACTACTGGTATCTAAGCTCTAGGATTAAAGTTCAACCGAGGGAAATATACAAATTTAAAGAGCCCAAAGTACATTCCTGGAAAGATCAGCAGTTTACATTTTCCTGAGACTAACAACATGTAATTTCCCAGTTAGTTTAGAAACACCCCTCACACTCAACGCTCAACTATCCTGAGACACGGAGGGACCTTTGGATACTTCCATCACCCTGACCTGTCTGCCACCAAGGTAACTCTGGGGTTGTCGACACCATAGCGAATCGATTCTACTGATCTTACCACTTCCTCCAGGATCCATGAACTGTAATTGTCATTGAACCTTTTTATCACATGCTAAGAACGGATAAAGCAAAGAATCAAGAATCAGATATGTCGCTGACTACGACTCCTAAACACATAAGGTTACTGTCCAATCTACTTTACCAGACTATAGGAAGTAAACAAAATGGTGTGAAACCTATAGATCATGTAAATTGCAAACTTGCCTACTGTAAATTGTTTCTAATGCTGTTGTCATGTGGGAACCAGGCTGGTGAATGTGTATTACCTGAGCTTCCTTGCTAACCAGTTAATGAGATAATAATTTTTTTTTTTTTTTGAGACAGGGTCTCGCTTTGTAGCTCAGGCTGGTCCTGAGCTCACTATGTAGCCCAGGCAAGCCTTGAACTCAGCAATCCTCCTGTCTCTACCTCCTGAGTGCTGGGATTACAGGCCCAGCACTGTGGTATGCAGTATTGATTGCTGGTGGGTGTAAGTCTCCACACGCAGCAGTCTATGTGGTTACTGGGGATTGAACTCAGGACCTTGCGCTTGCGAGTCAGGCACTGGAACTGCTGAGCTAAATCTCCGGCCCAATGAGGTGAGAATTTACCCAAAGGAGCTGCAATATTTCAGGCTGAGTGCTACATTCATTACCTTTGGGCAGAGAAATCTGTGTGTATATTGCTTTACTGCTGGAGGCTTAAAAAGTCCCTATCTATGAAGTAGATTTATAATCCTCACTCTCTTAACTCACAGGATTTTGGGGAAAGGACAGGGAGGTGAGAGTACTTTGCAACCTTCAGAGTATTACACTGATGAAGAAAATGTTGATTACTGTTATCCTCGCCAGCTACCTAAATGATCCACTTTTCTACAGGTTCATATGACAAAAGACAACATTAAGGACTTTGGTCAAAAATACACAGATTTACCTCTCTCTCTCTGAAAACATAATTATAGGGCCTGGTGGTCATGGAGTCCACTCTGTCACTGTGAATCAGTATGAAGGCCAGTCATGACTCATGCATCTTCAAAATGAATTGACCATGACTATTGGACAGATAATCAATACTTAAATAATAGTTAAGGGTTGTGTTACCAACTGGAGTGTTTCTCTTTTTATTCCAGGAGCATTACAGCTAGACATTAAATAATTGCTCCATACATGTTTACAGAGTTCTTCCCTAATTCTAGGTGTGAGTTAAACTTGCAGAAATGGAAGCTGTATTGTCCCTGTGTATAAGGCGCACTGCAGCCAGTGAGAGAATAGATACATTTAAAAAAAAAAACCCAATAGCAAAAGGTGCATGTATAGGTGCTGGTGGGCATTGTGGGCACCGAGAGCACGAGAGTCCAGCTCTGTCCCTGGAGAGGGATAGACATGCCTTTGAAGGTCTAAGACCAGCGGGCTTAGTGTGAGGTGCCATGCAGACACAGAGCGGGAGGAGAGAGAGTGCGGTGGAGGAGGAGTCCAGGCCGGGCAGGTTGCCAATGCAGAACGCGGACGTGCACTGGAGATCCTGGGATGGCGGGGAGCCTCCTGTGCCCTTAGGATGTGCGTGAGGAGCAAGCAGGAGCAGCCCCGCTGAGGGTGGGAAGTCAGCACTCATTGATTCTGGATTTGGAATTCCAGGCTAAAAGAAATGAATTCTTTGCTGAATTTAGGGTACTTTAAAGTGATAAGGGAGATAAATAAGATAATGAAATTTGTATTTTAAAAAGTTAAGTTCAAACCATTATCAAGCACGTGCTACACAGTGAATGTGAAGCTGTGACAGAGGACAGGTAAGATGTCTTAAGGATCTTAATCTTTTGGAATTAGGAACAGAGGGCATGCTGGGAATGATCGTTTTGTTTTGCTTTGATTGGTTTAGAATTCGCTTCCCAGTCCATTAGAGCAACACCAAACAGAGCCCTTCTAGGCAATAATATTTGGGCAAGAATGTGCTCGCTCACCTTTCAGCCTTCGCATTGTGACGGGGGGTCTTCTTGGCTGGGGACAGGTCGGTGGCTGACGTTAATCACGGATAGCTCTGCTTTCCAGAAGAAGACAAGAGAAACTTTGAGAAATCTGAAAATGCACTCTGTAAAAGAAAAGGCATTAGGCCTGTGAAAACTTAATAGCAGGAAAAAAAGGAACAAAATTTGGAGGCTTGCAAGATGAAGATAATTATTCAAAAATTATTTTTAATGAGAACCAGAAGAGTATTTAATAAAATGCAAGTACACCACAGGCTTTGAAAGATAAATGCAGAGACTCATGAGAAGGGAACATTCTGAAACGAGAACACAAAAGGACAATGTGTCGAAGAGAAAAAGGAAATGGATGAGCTGGGAAAGAGCAGCAGCCGAGTGAACTCATTTCTCAGCGTGCCTCGTTTTCTCTATTTTTCAGACCAGGAAAAGGGCACGTGATTTTGTTTCCTCTGTATAGGTTGGGTCCAGGATGGACACGTGATCAAAGCTGATCCAATCAGTTTCTTCTAAACTGTTGCACTAAAGACTGAGGGTTAGTACTCGGGCGGAGACGATAGGCGGAGACACCTTCGTGGCCCCTTTTATTTCGTCCGTGGAGAACTACAGATGGGAATTACAGAGGGATCAGAATGAAGAAGCTGAACAAAGAAGAGCAGAGACAAGAGATCACGCGATTTGGAGAAAGACAGACCTAGGGAGAGAACTGCTATCTTGGTCTCCGAATGCTTTCTGGTTCTTCATTCCCATCTCCCATGTGGCCTTTCTAGACTTCCTGACTTTGGGGTCCATGAATTACACTTGTATTATTTTTTAAACATTCCACTTCTGGCTCACCCTAATTTGAATGGGATGCTATTATTTGCAACCCAGTGGTCCTTGACCAAGAAAAGAAGGGAAAAATCAGTAAAAACAAAACAAAGCAAAACAAGAAACCCAGCAGCAGTGTAGACTTCTGTTTTGAAAGTCAACTGGGGACTAGCTTCTATGTAGTGTTTCCTGATTTCCCACAAAAATACATATAAATTAAGGGAGTTTTAAAAAATTCACAATAACATTGAAAATTGAGGCTGGTAGTCAACCTAATTCCAGAAACAAGAGAGTTGATTTTCAATACTTTTCTGGTTTAACCTCTAAATGGCATTTGTCTTTGTGGGACAGTCTCTCTTTTTGAGGCACTTTCTTTGGCTCCCAGGACTATTTTCTTTTCTTAACTTTCATTCCTTTCTAACTTCATTTTGCTCTGTCTTCCTTGTTCTTTCTTCCTTACTTGACCATTTATTGGTTAACATTGCTCCTGGGTCTTTTTTTCTCTCTCTGCCCAAGTGGTTCACATATATGGAAAATTTCTGTTCTTATTTTAAGAACAGACATTTTACAACCCGTATGCTTAGCCTATAGTTCCTAAAGGAACAAACATCTTCTACTAGAAACTTCTATGGGGATGTTGCAATAGCAGCTCATCTGAAACTAAAAAATCACCTTTTCCAGTCAAATCTCTCTCTCCTTCAAAAAATCTTTCTTTCTCCATCTACCTAGTCATTGAAATTGGAAACTTGGGAATTTCCTGGGAATGCTTACAATCTCATTTCCTTACCATCCATTCAGTTGCCAGGTCTAGTTATAATGACAGCACAGAAGACACATGGGCCCTGGAGCTGATGAGGACCAGGAACTCTGAAGTTGGTCTCCTCCCAGGTGCACTGTGTCCCACACAGTCCTGACTGTGCTGGCAAAACACAAAGCCCTTTTTATACTACTCAGTGCTTGCAGTAAGTAATGCTGGGATCCTGGGTGGAGTTGGGCCATGTGGATAACACAGCTCAGTTCCTTTCCCCTCTCCTTCCCTCCATCTCTTACTTGCCTTCTTCTTTGAGAAAGCTCTGTCTCCCTATTTCCTATTATCTATTGGTTATTTTGTTCTTTATTTACAGTTTGGGTCTCCCATCAGAAAGAAGCCAAGCCATATTTAAGCTCATGCTTCTGATTTATTTTACTTAACAGTGTGGTCTCAAGGTAGATCCTTTTTTTTTTTAATGACTGAAGTTCTTTATGGCAGGACAGTATTCCATTATATATAAATTCCACATTTTATTTATTCATTCAGCTGTTGATGGCCATATGGGCTATTTCCAAGATTTAGCTCTTGTGAATTGTACTGAATATGGGCATGCATGGAGCATTGTGGTATGACGTCTTTAACTTTTGGGGGGGAATGTACTAAGTTAGGTGGAAAGGAATTTCTAATTTTAGTTTTTGAGGAATCTCCATACTGATTTCCCTGGTGGTTGAACTCATTTTCATTACTAAAAACAAGGTAGAAGGAGCAGAGCAGACAGATGATTAAATAAAGAACTTTAGTTATCATGAGTGGTGGGAATTAGAGTGAATTGAATAATTAATCCAGTGGTGCTGGGTATTGAACACAAAGTCTTACGCATGCCAGGTGGGCAAATGCTCCACCACGCTATGCTACCTCCAGCTGGAGGAGTTGAAAGCAGCCCTAAGATGCTTCCCTAAGTGCCTTTCTATTCTTATTTTGAAATCACCTAAAGAAATGCTCCTCAAGATGGTTCAGGTCAGTGCTGGGCTCAGACTGTTCGCCAGCTGCCAGCCTTGGGATATGCACAGGAGCAGCACTGACCTCGCTTACGTCAGACACAACTGAGAGGGGAGGAAACACCGGCTGAACAGTGTGCAGAGCGCACCCCTCGGTGGATCTCACTCTGAGCACCTGCAGGGAGGGGGGGAGCCTCAACACCGAGCTGTGAATGGGCTGACCAGCTGTCAGCTAGACACGTGCCGGGAGATGTGACAGGCTGCTGAGTGCAGGAAGAATAGGCAGCAAGGAAAACAGACCAGGAGGAAATTAACAGAATAGAAAACAACATAAAGGGATATGATAAAACCTAGGAAAAAGAAAAGTGAATGAGCTAAAAAGAAATCATAAGATAAAGTTGGTAAAACAAAAATCCAATAACCTTAAAATCCACATTGGAGACATTAAAGAGCATAAATAACGTTACACAAAATCCAGTTAGTGGCATGAAAGATAAATCCCAGCTGTTGTAGAATGCAGGGGGAAATTCAAAGAAGTACAAAACCAGAGGAGAGATGACAGATGTAAGAGCCCAAACCAGTGGACCAATCAACCAACCGACCAACTAAAGAAACCAACAAAATCAATTTTCCTTCTAAAGAAGAAAAGAACATAGTACAATCAGGATAGTATTAATGAAAAATATACCATAAAACATTCTTAACTGAGGTGAAGAGAGGGCTATGTAAAGCTTTCAAAGGCTCATTCCATTCTAGGAGAAAAGCACTGAAGAGAAAATTCCACTTATGTTCATCTGGGCAAGATTTCTGGGCTTAAAGAATAAAGAAAGTCTACTGGGAATCCAAGGAGAAAAAACAAAAATAGGAAAAATATGGGCTACTTCTACTTCATAGAAATAAATTCAGTGTTTATAGAATTTTGAGGGAAGACAAATAGCTATGAACCAAGAATATCATATACAACCAAACTTTTTCTTGTAGGTACTATATGTGCTAAATGTGGTAGAATTAACTTATTCTATAAATAGATATATGCTTTCTATGTGTCATCATTTCAGATGCAATGCTAATCAAGGTGGACACATATAAAACTGCAAAATGTGCTTTCTTGAAAAATATGCTTGAAATCATTCTCTAACTTGCTGAATAATGAAGCAAAACAAAAAAAATCAAGTGTGGTCAAGTTACATTTTAAAAGTTTTAGACCTAAGAATCAAAGCTGGTGGTTGTAAAATGTAGATATGACTGAACTATAATGAACGTGATTGTAGAACTCAATGTAAATTTTATTTATTTATTTATTTATTTATTTATTTATTTATTTGAGACAGGGTCTCGCTTTGTAGTTCAGGCTGGCCCTCAGCTCACTATGTAGCCCAGGCAAGCCTCGAACTCAGCAATCCTGCTGCCTCTGCCTCCCAAGTGCTGGGATTACAGGCATGAGCCACCACACCCGGCTAAATTTTATTTTTTTTCAAATAGAAAATAATGTGGACAATATTAGAAATAATTTAGATTTTAAATCCAGTATTATTTTGACAAAGATCATAAAATGAGAGATAGATGGGAAAAAATTAGAGGATTAAAAAGATATTTCCTGAATCTTAATCTAGATAACAAATATTAGAAGTGTAAAATTATTTTTTAAAGTCTTAACAGATAGAACCCTTTATAATTAATATAAAAGTTTTAAAATAAGTGTAGTACAGAATGACAGATCATATATGTTAGTTTTAACAAAAGAAGCCATTGGCTAATTTGCCTTATTAAAAGGCGGATTCTCAAACTACCTTTAATAATATATAATTATTCACTTTTGGATAAGGAGCATATTGTACATAAATTAAAAATTTAAAAGCAAAATTACAAGCCCTGATAGATGTTACAAATTCAGTGAGGAAGAAACAAAATCTTTTAATATTAATATCAAAACCAAACATAAGGAAAAACATTGTATATGAGAACTTATTTTTCAGACCCACAGAGATGCAGCTATTATGAATCTTATCTCATTGAGCATTAAAAATTGGATCCAGTAAGGCAAAAACAACTAAAAGCACAAATAAAATGGTAGGAGTACATACTGAAATCCGTACTCCTCAGCCTAAACCCAGGAAATTAAAATAAGAACTATAATCAGATACTGAAATAATAAAAATGACATTTTAGAACAGGAAAAGGGCTGAGGGCCCGGCTTGGGTGAAGCCTGTGCACAGGGTCTGGGAACCTCTGGTCCCATCCTCAGCGTGGGCCCTAAGTAAACAAGTAAAGTAGAGAGGAGCATTTTTCTTGAACCAAAGCCCAATCTGTAGAAGGAAAATGAGAATGTAGATACCAGAAAAGAGTTCCGGATGTTTTTACAAGAAGCCACTCACCACCCAAGCCCTGTCCTAGAAAGCCACAGGTCCCCAGGATGGTGGTGTGTCATGCAACATGGCAGTGAGAATTCTGCTGGAGGAGATAAGCTCACAAGCCAGTACCGCTAAACTCACAAGCAATCACTGCATCACCACAGGCCCACGACGGTCTCAACAGAGAGGAGCTCTCGCCTGGGGACATACCATTAGGACACCGGACAGAAAGAGATGCTCAAATAAAATAAAATGTTAGGGGCCTTAAGCAGGTCAGGTAAGAAATCTTGAGACAAGCACAGGTGTTTATAAAGTAACATAAGCAAGCAGATAACAATTTATTAGAAACATGGAGGCAAATGTGTATACCTGTATGTATGTATGTTTATGCCTGTGAATGTATGAAATATAACCTAAAATATGCTGAATGTTTACATTGATAAAATTATTACAATAAAAGGCACATTGTCATGAGTCCTCCTCAAAATACTCACCCCTTGCTTAGGACACACTTAGCTCCTCCTTGGTGGTGTTCTGGAGCCTCTTCCGTGAACGTCTTCAGTTACACTGTCATGTGATCGTCTCAGGCCTGAACTACTGGCTCAGAGTGTCCCCTTCGATGGTCCTTTTGACTTTGGGGAAGAGCTAGCGTTGCACCGGCCCGAGCCGGCGAGTGAGGAGGGTGAAGATGCACTGGATGGACAAGCTGCTGGATGCGCGGGCAGCAGGGTTCACCTTAGTTACCACCCTGTGAAGACGCTTGCAGGAGACTTCCCGTTGTGCTGCCGGGTGGCAGTGATGATAGAATAAGCGCTGGGCGCTAGCGGGAGACAATGACAGGGGTTAATCATGATGTATCTTTTGCCACAAGAAAATGTTTAATTTAAATATCAACCATATATCACCTCTTGTATGTGCATATGCACTTAAGTTTTTGGTTCTTGGTGGTTTGTTTTCTGGTACTGTGATTGAACTCAGGACCTTGCATTTGCCAGGCAAGCACAGTATCCCTGAGCTAACATATGTGTTTGAATATAAAAATTTATTAGCTACGGAAAATGTCATTCTGAGAAGTTGTAGAAAAAACAAGCCAAAAAGTGTGACAGAGGAGTTCTTTTCAAAATAGCATAATACAACAAAAGAGGTAGAAAAGAAGGAGGAAAGCTATATAAGGAACAGATATAAACATCCCAACACTCATCTAATAGAAGTATTATAAAGACAAAATAGTTTAATTAGAGGAGAGATAATCACTGAAGAACTTATCAAAGGAAAACCAAGATAGAAAAAAAGAAAACAACCCTTAGATTATTGTAAAGAGAAAAAAAAAGAGTGAAAAATAATTCCTAATAATTACAAGACACAATGTCACATCACAAGCAAAGGAATGCATACCAATTCAAAATATATTTTCATCAACCATATTGGAATTAAAGTCAATAAAAATACTTTTAATCTGGAATTTTAGACTTGGCAAACTTTTCTTGAATAGTGATGGTAAAATAAAGATACTCTCAAACAAAAAGCATACCTAAAGTCTATCAAGAGGGTTGCTCTGAGGAAGGAGAGAATGGCTAGATAGCTCAGTAAGAAGAAAGATGACTCCAGGGAAATGGTGAATCAACAATGAGAACAAAAGAAAGAGTCCACATTTCTACTGTAGACAAGAACTGTTTAAGAAAATTTTTAAAGGTGTAATTAAAGCTACATTTGAGAATTTAGAGGTGGACATGGGCAAAGAGCTAAGAGAAATAAATGTTTAGATAGATTGTATGTTGTTTCTTTTTTCATCTGAGATGGGGAAAAAGAGTGGTTAATTCTACACACTTGGAAAAATATATATTCAAGGGCTAAATGAATGAAGACCAGCACTTATCAAATAAAAAATAGAGTATATAACTTTAAAGCAGTAGAAGACAAATGTGCACCATACAACTAAATGCTCAAGAGATACAAAGAAGTGAGATGGTAAGAGAAAAACATAAAATCATAAAAATAAATGAAAAGTGGGCCAGAGGATTAGCTCAGTGGTTCTGGCACCTCCCTCACAAGCACAAGGTCCTGAGTTCGATCCCCAGAAACCACATACAATGGTGGGCGTGGAGACTCATGCACCACATACCACAGTGCCGGGCATGGTGGCTCATGCCTGTAATCCCAGCACTCGGGAGGCAGAGACAGGAGGATTGCTGAGTTCAAGGCTGGCCTGGACTACATAATGAACTCAGGGCCAGCCTGAACTACAAAGCGAGACCCTATCTCAAAAAGAAAAAAAAAATAAATGAAAAGTTAGTACCAAAATATACAGTGTTTGGTCTTACATGTATATTAAGAATAAGCAAAGGAGCTGGAGGTTTAGCTCAGTGGCTCTGGCACCTGCCTTGCAAGCGCAAGGTCCTGAGTTAGAGCTGGTAACCACATACAATGCTGGGCGTGGTGACTCACACCTACCAGCAATCAGTACCACATATCACAGTGCCGGGCGTGGTGGTTCACGCCTGTCATCCCAGCACTCGGGAGGCAGAGACAGGAGGATTGCTGAGTTCGAGGCTTGCCTGGGCTGCATAGTGAGCTGAGGGCCAGCCTGAACTACAAAGCAAGACCCTGTTTCAAAAAAAAAAAAAGAATGAGGAAGGGCCAGGAAGGTAGTTCAGTGGGGCATCACCTGCCTGGTAAGCACAAGGTCCTGAGTTCAATCCCCAGTTCCCCCAAGTTAAATAAAGAAATACATTTAAAGAAAGAATGATCAAATACTATTATTACTATTTGAATTCAATAAAAGTAATAATACAGCATGACCAGTGAAATGATGATTTTATTCTGTTAAAAAGAGAAACTTGACAGTGAATGCTACTGGATGAACCATACTTGTTGACTACAGCAATGTAAATCTTAGGTTAACAACAAAAACACAGCTTTCCAAAAGAACAGATATTTTGAAATTAAAACAAACAAAACCACATCAATTTTATTCATGAATTTAATAAAAATAACAAATGTTTGGTTAGAATTGAATTAAAGTTGCAGGAGAGTAACCATATTGGTATTTTAAAGGGTGTTTATATTTTCAAGTGGTTTATTAGAAAATTAGAAGTTTAAAAATAAATTAGCTTTTCCACTTAGGAATCTGGGGGAGCAATAGAGGGGAAATAATCAAGAGAAAAGAAAAATTAAATGAGAAAAATGATCAGTGTTATGATTTATATCTAAAAGGTCCCCCCCAAAGTCGCGTGTGTTCAGCTGTTGGGAGTTTGGAATGTGCACCCTACTCATCAGCACTGAGCCACAGAAGAACTCCAAGCTGACTGTGCCGGGAGGATGTGGAGCCTGGTAGGAAGAGGTGGGTCACTGGAGGGGCGCGTTCTTGATCTGAGTTCTGCCTTCCTGGTGGTGCTTCCCGGCCAGTATGAGAGGAGCCACTTTCCTCTGTTGTGCCCTTCCATCTCTGTTGTGCTGCTCCTGCCACTTGTGGACTGAAAGCCCTGCGTCGGTGAACCAAACTAAACCAATCCAAACTAAACCTCTCCTCTTCTGAGTTATGCATGTTAAGTACCATGTCTCAGAGATGGGAGAGCGACTCCTGCAGTCCACAAAACTAGACCTGGTTCTTTAAAAAGTCCTATTAAATAAGTACTACTATGGAAAGACAAGGGAAAAGACAAGGAGAAAGAAAGGAGAAACAAACTATTTAAAGTAAAAATAGAATCGTAAACAAGTGCTTTAAAAATAAAATTTTCAGGAAAAACATTTTACCAAGAAATTTGAAACATAGGTAAGGAAAACATAAGTTGTCAAAATGAGCTCAACATCTCAGGCCAATAAACAAAGCTATGAGATCAGAAGCCAGGAATTTTCCCTACAGAAAGGTACCCGGCCCAGCTGACTATATGGGTGAATTCCAGCAAATCTTAAGGAACAGATAATTCTCATTAGATGCAAAGTGTTCCAAACAACATAAAAATGTGGGAAGCCAGCCACACTCTTTTGTAAAGTTAGCTTAACGATGATATCAAAATCAGATTTTATTCATATGTTAGACTTGGTCTATAACTTTCTTTTGTGCAATAGTTTTATTCATAGATAGCTTATAGTTTTTGTTCTTGATGTGTTTGAGAATGTTCTTCCTATTATGTGTTCAATTAGTTATTGCTGCTTGAAAGAAAATTTGAAGTTTTAAAAATGGCTATGAAATCATTTGATAGAAAAGGATTGTGTCTTTCAAGGAATCTAGTTTTATGCTTGATTTCAATAGTTGTGTCAGACTTTTGTTTAGAGCAATTTATGTAGTGCGGACATCCATTCTGAATTATGAGTATGTATTTGGAAAAGTAAGGAAAAACAGTCTCTAAGGTCCGAATCACCATATATCAAGTTCCCTTTCATCTTTCTACATTTTGCAGATACCTTCTGCATGTAAGTGAGGAAGAGCTGCACAGATGTTAGACATTATAGGAACAGTCACTCTGGTATGACAGGCTTGAGAAATAGCCCTTTCTCTAATCCCAAGAAAACATGTTTTCCCTTTGTAGCTCCTTTTGTCTACCTATGTTTCTGAGCTCACTGCTGGAAAGGGAACTGGCACTTGAATTGCTACTTTCACTGCTTATGAATTAGTGGGGAGTTTAAGTGCCTCTGGATGGGGACACATGTACTCCCAGGCCTATTGCTGTATTTTCTTGCTGGCATTTACTTTCCTGTAAATTTGTGGTTACAACTGGTGAAGTAGCCCTGCACATGTATACAAGGTGGTGGAAAGAACACACACTACCCACCTTGGCATCAAATCATGACTCCATTGCTTCCTCGTTGCATGATCTCAGGTTGGTTGTACTTCTAAAACCCCTATTAGTGAGATGAGATTACTAACCCTTTACAATGCAGGGTTGTTAGGGACAATATATTATGTGGTACACACAGCACTGTTTAGTGCAACTTCTGTTATATATAGCTGGTGTTTCATATATATGGGTTTCCTTCCTTTTAAACACTTTATAGGCAAGCATGATGCCAGACTGTGTCATTTTATAAAACTTGTTTTGGATTTTGAACAGAGTATTGACACATGAATTTTAGAATTGTAAATTATTGGGAGGTGTCTATAAAGTACTTAGCACCATGGCAGTCAAAAAATGAAAACTAATATAATTAATAACCTCTATTGTTTTCCATGCAGAAGCTGGGTTTTTAATCTAATGCCCACTAAATAATAGATATTCACCTATTTGAAAACTAACTTATGCACATGTGATTACTAACAAAACAATAAAAATGTGTACTAGTCATAGCTCGGAAAAAATACCAAATAACCACAACTTAAAGGAGGAGAAGTTTAATTTGGCTCACAGTTTGGGGGGGTTCAGTTCAAGGTCAGTGGAACCAAGGGAGAAGCATCATGGCAGGGGTATGCAGAATAAAAATGGTCATCTCCTGGCAGCCAGGAAGCAGAAAACAAGGTAGGAGGAGCCAGGTGCAAGATGTAACCTTCCAACTCGAGCGCTCAGTGACCCACCTCCAATCAGACCCACCACTAACAACACAATCAATCATAAACTCGTTAATGGACTAATCCACTGAGGAGTATAGAGCCTCCAAGATCCAACCACCTTCTGAGAGCCCCAGGTCTGAATTCATGAGACTCTGGGGTATATTTTAGATCTAAACTGTAACAACATGACTGAGCACTTCTTGGTTTACAAAGAACATTCACTTTCACAATTTATTTGTGTTTGCACCAAAGCCCAGGGAGTAAGTCCAGCAAAATATTATTATCCCCATTTGATGCTTAAGAAAACTAAGACTAAAAACTTTTCAAGGACAGCTGGAAGACAACTGTGAGAACTTGGAGCTAAAGTTTGCTGATTCTTTTTGTACAACCTTGTTAACTTTCCTCATAGCGTCTGGTGCTTTGGGAGAGTGTGTGGACTAAATAGGAAAAGGATAAGAAGGTCATTTGAAAGTAATTTGGCAGTCTCCTGCAAGATTGGAAATATGCAAAATCTGTGACCTAGCAACTCTGTCTCTAGGTATGTACCCTGGGGAATTTCTCTACAGGTGCACAAGGGCATAGGAACAAGAATGTTTATTGCAGCATCTTTTCAGTAATAGCAAAATTGGAAGCATCTAAAGGTCCATTTGTAGAAGAATAAATAAATAAACTCTGTTTTCTTCATATGATGAAGTGTTATACCATGCTTAAAATAAAGGATTAGTTCTCAGAAATGTGCTTTTGAATGAAACAAATTTCAGAGTGAAATATATATTTTGATAGTATTTATATAACATTTTAAAACATGGAATGTCAGACACTGTTTGCAAGCATATATTTGTTATAAAATAGAGAAACAACAATTAGAAGACTGCATATCCATTTCAGTGTGGTGTTTGCTTCCAAGAAGTAATGGGGGGAGGTAAAGGGTGAAAAGATCTCACCTTAATTTTAATATTCTCACTCTCTTTTTAAATGTAAAAATAGGGAACACACATGAAAATACCAATATTTGCTAATTTATACATTTAGTACATGAATGTATTTCTTTTTTAATGTATAATTTGAGCTTTTCAAAATTAAAAAGAGAAAATATTTATTTAGACTATAGAGCAGTGATTAAGAACATGAATTTGAAAGCTAGACCTGATATGAGTTCTACCTCTGTCCACTTTAAAGGCCACTGGAGTGAAGCACACCTCCATGTATCAGACCTTTTCAGTGCATTTAATGTGCTGATGTGCATGGTGACCATTTAGGGGGAGCATCTAACACTCAGAGTTTTCTAACCTCACTTGATCATGAATGATTGTTTCTGAGACATGATGAAAGTTCCTGGTATAGAAAATGTATAGTTAAGGGATAACTTGAATGATCGTTCATCTTCATTCAGGAAAACATGTTCCTTAATCTCCCTCTGATTTAATCAGACTGCTGTGTTTTTCTTACTCCTACTGTTTGTAAGTCTTATTCTTTGTGAAGGCAGGGCATCAGTCCCTTTTCTTTATATTTCTCACCAAAGGGGCTGTCATGAAGACAAATCTCAGTAACCTAGAGTATCATAGGAGCCATATGACCTCTTTCAAGACCATGGTGTTCATTTTGTGTGAGAAATTTCTGAGATCCCTTTCAAAAAATTCTATTTATATTTTTGCATCCTTTGTCTTACCTCCCTTTGGGCAGTATCTACAAATGTGTGGGGATACCATTAAATCTATTTTCCTCTCAGTTGCTCAGAAATTGACTTGGATTCCGTGTTCATGTTTTCTAAGAACCTGGAAGTCCACTGGTTGGCTTAAAGGCCCCTGGAGAGGATCTTCAGCTGTGATTCATACAGTACCTGCCTCAAGACAGCACGTGTGTCACGCATGCCCTCCAGGCCATAAGGCCCTATGCAGCCATGGCATTGTGTGTATCTCCAGGTGGCCACACAGGATCTAGTACCTTTGTCTCTCTCTAGACTGTTCCAGCATCATAAAGACTGAAGAGACGTTGTACTTATTTGGTTAATAGATATCATCTACTGTGCTGTGCTGCTCTAGCTTGGGAATTCCAGCAGGGATGCCCTTCTTTTCCATATCTCAGCCTTCCACTTTGGGAGGCACCTTTCAATGTTGAGATCATACAGTCCACCATCAGCCATACCCTTTTTTTTTTTTTAACATTTTAATGTTACCTTTTTTTCACATTTTAATATGTCTGTTTTGAGAGCTTGAGAGATTCTTACCCTTGATTACAAATAGTATTTGTCACCAGCCATCTCCCCGACTGCATGCCCAAGGCCAGGAGCTCTTCCTCTGTTTTCCTGCTGTCTTGTCTGCAGCGGTGCAACCCAGCCAGGAGGACAGCCCATAAGTCACTGGCGGAGAGGGACGAGGGAGCAGAGGGGCACACACTCAGTCTCAGCACAGCCCCACAGGAGCTGGTAGGTTTGGGAAACTCCTTAACCTTTTGTGCTCCCCATATTCTCTAGCTCAGCAGTGATATTTCCTGCCTCACAGAGCAGTGTTGGGGAGCTAGTGGGATCATTCATATGAAGGTACTTTGTACCCCCAGGGGACACGCACATTGCTCCACACATGGCGCAGTATCAGTCTGGTTGGCACACTGTGCCCCAGGTACGACCTTTACTAAAACCAAGTTGTTTGAAGATAGGACTTCTGTGACCCCAGTGAACTTGTTTTATTTTATTTAAGGCTGATGTACTTCTGATATGATGCTTGTTTTAGGCATTTATGTAGCACTCGGCTCAGGTTTGAAGCAAATTGGGAATGAAGGGCTTCATTCCTGGTCCTCCTTCTGACCTTGGTCTCCATTTGACCTTGAGTAAATTCAGCTTTCCTGGAGGGCAAGCTGTCCAGACAGAGAATATTTAGCTCTGGTTTACCTTGGATTTGAAACATTTCCCCCAGTGATTTATGTCTCTGACATGGTCTCATTTTATATAACCCCAAACAAAGCCTCATTTGTTTCCCTTGGCCTCTTCAAAATCACCACAGTGACTGACTCCATATATCTAAGCTTTGCAAAACTCCCCAGGATGTATCTCCTTCCATGTACCAAACCAGTTCTGCTTCGTTGACTAGTTTGGTGATGCTTTGGATTTCTCTGGGGACTTTGGCCTTGTGCTCTCATAATGAAAGAAGCCAAAGCTGACAGAAAATAGAAATTAACCTTCATTACGGACGCCCCCATATTCATGTCCTAGAAGTTGATCTCTGATTTAGTTTTAGATCCTCCTGTAGTGGTCTGCGAGCACAGTGACCTCCTACCCAGGCATTTTATCCACTGAAGATGTGTGGTTAACCCCCAAATGCCATCTCCTCAGTGATCACAGATATCATTATTCCTTTTGTCTTTTAAATTAATTGGTTGCACCAGGCACAAACCAATGATCATTTTTCTTTTTCTTTTTCTTTTTTTTTTTTTTTTTTTTTT
>PVIC010000142.1:0-47890 GCA_004025085.1 Thryonomys swinderianus | reverse complement strand
TTGTACCAATCAACTCACATAATACTATTTTCATTGAGCCTCTTCCTTAACCAGTGCTTTGGGAAGGAGAAAACAAGCAAATCCTAATCTTTCCTTCTAGGAAATTCATTTTGATTAAAAAAACTCAACTTTAGAAAACAAATACGTTCTACATTAATAGAACCGAGGCTTAATATAAAGAGAACTGTGGAACTTCCAAGCACATGGAAGCACAATCTGTTTTACCCTGGAGATAGTCGATGAAAAAGAGAATTATCTGTTGGTAAAACCTATAAACACACTTCAGATGAGTTACCACAGTTAGTACTGTTGGGAGTGCATATCTGCTTACAGGCCAATTGGCCCGTTACTGGGGCAGTTCAGCCGTGGAACAAGGAAAGGACACCAGATAACTTGAGCCCCATGGTCCCACCCCAGTGCCAGACAGCTGTCTCCAGAGGATGCGTGCTGCTAACCTTTGCATTTTTACTGAAATGTTGACCCAGATAAGTGACCAGGACAACAGAGGGGAGGGTGATTAACAGCCTCGGTCTCATCCGTACAGTCTTGGAGCTAATGTCCCTCAGTTGTTGGAGTTATCTGTTCTCTTAAAAACCAAATCTATTTGTGCCCTGGCTGCCTCAGAGATCCCAGCACACCGTGGGGTGTCAACATGGCCGCCTTCAAAGGCCACATCCTTGTTTGATTTTGGATGACTTTCCTACTCCAGGCCCAAGTGACCAAATCCACAACCAATGTGTTGGCAGGTGCACTGCTCACTTCCTCCTGGATTAAGTGAGATTTAAGTGGGATCACACAGGTTGTCTGCTTTAGACTGGAGAACATGCCTTTGTCCCACAAAGATGGGGCCTCTGTTTGAGCCCAGGGCTACAGTCAATCTGAGAGAATTTCACATCACTCTTTTCTTTCTTGTTGATTTTTCCAAGTTTCTTTTTTTTTTTTTTTAATCTTGGAATACATTCAGAAGGCTCATTCTTTCCTTCAAATGTCAGGCTCTTTTCTCAAATCAGCATTTCTGATATTTTCTTTGGAGGTGAATGAAATTTAGAACTGTGTCTATACAATTGAGTGAGGTAGAGAATTTCAGATAGTTCAATAGTAAATGATGTTTCTTCTCAGTGATCCAAATAGTTTAGATGAATTTTTTAGAAAGACTTTGGTCTGAAATTGTCTGGGTCAATAACTCAGTTCTCCACCCTACTTTGCATAAGTGAGTGTATATTTCTTTTAAAAGAGTCATTAGTCATCTTTAAAAATCAACTTGAGGGACTTAATTCTTTTTTATTTCAGTGTGTTGCATGGAGAAAGAAATCTCAGCAGAGTGCCTCATGTCTCCTCTCTACCCCATCATATTCTCAGAAGCAGCTGCCGTTGCCTTGGCCACAAGACAAGGTTTATTTGCTGATTTTGGGACATTAATGTCCAAACTTGGCTGAGCCGTAGGAATCCTGAACATCTTGGAATACAAGGCTATGAGCCATGGGTCGTGAGCCTGCCCAGCACCTGTGAGTGGAACTCTTCACAGGCTGCAGCAGAGGGCCCTCCATTCCCACTGACTGTGTCTCAAGTCTGGGAGATGATGGTGGTCTCTTCATACAACTGAAACACAAAGGTGAAAGTCAGGACACACAGCTTCCAGGGAACAAGGGATCTCCTCTGAACATGTCCAAAGGTCAAGAGACTCAGTACATCCATGCTCACTTGTCTGACTAGCTTTGGTGCCTAACTTGGAAAAAAGTGAACCAGTCCAGTCCAAATGAACATTTCTCAAATCTCTCATTCTTGGGAATTTTGACCCAAGCTCAATCCATTCCCAAAGACTTCTCTCATTACTTCAGGAGAAAGCTCTTGTCTGGGTCATTTGCCATAGTTCAACCTTCCCCCGTCCCGAGATCCATGCCAAAGGACAGGAGAACTCCCTCAGTTCTGCCATGGGAAGTGTCCTGTCTATGACTTCAGTCTTTAAAGCTTTCATGGCTTGTGACCTGAACACTCCTCTGTGCTCTGGTCCCCACCAACCATCCCCATCTCACCATTCTTTGCCTTATACTGCGTCTCCTGGAAATTCCAAGCCATCTGATGTCCTCGTGCTCCCCAAAGAAACCCATATTCTTTCTCGTTCTCTGTAAGTGTTCCTTCTACTCCAAGCACCCTGTCTCCAGTAGCTGCTCATTACTTCCCTTCTCCACAACCCTCAACCACTGTGTACTTTTAAGAAGTACTGGTTCCCCCAAAAGACCTCACTGAGGCCTGTCCATCCAGCCTTGCGCCTGCTGGTATGTGTGTCACACACTGAGCTGCTTTACACTTGTCTGGTTCTGTGCTCATCCCTCCAGTTACTGAGCTCCTTTAAGACAGATGCTGAGTTCCTTTCACCTTTTAATTTTTTTGTTTTTGTTTTTTTTTCATGCTTGATTTCAGGGACTGGCACACAGTGCATATTCAAAATAAATGCTGAATAAATTGGATGAATAAATAGAGGAGTCTGGGTGAGGAGGGCATGATTCTTTTTAGTTGAAGTTGTAGTTAATGGTGAGTAGAGAATAGACCTCAGAATCATAATAGTCCTGTTCTAACTGAACAAACAGCTAAGGCCTGACAAGCATTTCCAATGTGTGCAACCCTTCCAATAGTATGGCAAGATGGGTATGATGATGATTCCTATTAAAAGTTAAAAGTGTATTTATTATGAGAATTATAATAGTAATAATTAAAATCTCAAATTGTTAAAAGGAAACTTCTCACGAGAGAAGCTAAGTGATTTTCTTAAGGCCACACACGGCCATAAAAAGTAGAGCTTGGGTTACTAACCAGTGCCAATGTAATGGGCTTAATTAATGACATCTTATTTTTTGGAGACGGGTATAGAACTGGCCATGTTGGCTATCAAATAAAATTTCCCCAAATGTAATTAGACTTTGAATTATTCCACTGGGAAAACTCTAAAAGCAGTACAATAAAAAAAAAATATTTCATTCAGCCTGGGTCTGGCAGTGTCTGTTTGCACATGGGCTCTGAAGGCAGGAACAGCTTGTTAATTTGGCATTTAACTACCAGAAATTTCTATTAACGATTATTGCTGGGAAGAGTAATTGGTGCATAATGATGGCCCCAGGGTATTACATGGTCATGAGGTATCTTCTGAATCATCAAAGAAAATTGAAATCATGTTCAATCTAAATCTAGCATTAAATTTGTTTTATTGTATTTGAAGCTTTTGGATGTTAGTAATCTCTGAATAACTTCTATAAACTTAACTATATTAAATCCTTTAAGGACCAGAAAGCCCCCTTGAAGAGAATTTTTATTATAATTTCAAACTTGATTGTTTTTCTTTAAAAGATACATCACTGTCGTGTAATTTCCAAAATGCAAATGCATGAGAAACTATTAACTCCTTGTGCCTTTGGGGAATTAACGTACTTTTCAATGAACGGACATTATTTTCTCATTTTCTAAATATTTACCAAGCAGGTACTCGTACTAGGTACCGAACTGGGTACTGCAGTTGCAGGGATGCTTAAAATATACCGAATCCCTGCCCTTCTCTAATGAGGAGATCCATAAAAGGTTTTGATGTTAAAGAAATTAATTCCAGTTCTCAAAGGAAGTGAGAATTATCCACGCTAGTGTGGATACTGCCACCACTTCAAGGCTGAATTCAGTAAAAGTAGAAGTGAATTAACAACACAGTATTATGCAAAGGAAAGGAAAAGGTGGTCGGACCTGAGGACCGAGAAGCAGGTATGAGGCTGTGACCCGCATGCACACGTGGGCGGGGCCACGCGATCTTCCAGAAGTTCCGGGTTCGTTCTGCAGAAGGAGCAACGAAGGGTACCCATCCAGTGCTAGCTCACCGGCAACGTCCGCAGTGCGTGGGGAGCTTGAGGAGGCCTCTCCTGCACTTCAGGAAAAGTATTGTGCCAAATTTTATTGTTCCCTGATGGCGCGGGACAAGGAAGAGCACCACAGGTAGAATAACTGCATTCACCACCTACTTGGGAAAGTAGAAAATCATCACCAGTAAATCAATGAACATTCATAGATCATTTTCTATCACGTGGATAAAAATATTGTCACCAAGGTTGGCACCATAAGAAAATGAAGAGAATATTAGGCCTCGTTTGCCCAAGTATCTGGGAAGAAGTCTGTCTAGGGCAGTCCAGGCAGTGAGGACCAATGATGAAATGAAATCCAGGATTTTCCTCAGGCTTTAGTGTCTGAACTATCACTTCTTGTGGGACGGGAGAGCCAGAGAGCGTCCCTCCCTCCACATCTTGGCCACCAGACACAGTGAGGGTTTGGGGGGGAAAACCCAAGGGCCAGAAACCATACCCCAGGCTGGTCCTGAGCTGTGAGAGTGAAGCAGAGAGGAAAGGTGGGGCTTAGGTTTAGGGTTCCAGAGCCTTCCTGCACACAGGCTCCAGTCAAGGGTCCAAGGCTCGCACTGGCGCTGGCCGTGGACTGGCAGCTCCCTCACTTGGACCGCTGCAAAGCTGGGATTTGTTTGCTTTGAAGTTTCCTCCAAGACACATTCAATAGGCAGATGTAAACCTACACGTTCTCCTTCCAGCGGCTCTTGGATCCTCGCTTCCTCGGTGCCTGTGCTCTCTTCCAGGGTCCCTCAGCAACATAATCTTTGCTTTGCTGTGGGAGAAGGGCCTTTGGCTCGCCTGCTTTCCCACCTCCCCATCCATTATTACATCTGCTCTCTGGAAACGGCTCACTGCAGCTTGTTTATTTATGACGGGCCTTGTGGTCAGCTGCAAATTTAGTTCACAGTTTTTTGGGTAACATTTACTGTTTTCATCTGATTAAGAAGAAAACGTGCCTATGGCTGAAAATTTGGAAAAGATATTGAATTATAAAGATAAAAATTCAAGTTACTCATAATTTTATCATCCACAGTGAATTAGTGTTAATGTTTGGAATTTTTTTCAGGCTTTTAAGAATCTATGCAAATGTACAGTGAATGTATTTCCATATCTTCCTAAAGAAAAATGTGATGCTGATATAATTTCAATTGATTCTGATCTTTTTACCATTTTGACTAGCAAAGACACCTAAATCTTGTTCTACTATTGTCATTATAGCTTTGGGAATAGAATAGCATAGAAGAAATTAAGTCACCAGTGTATACATGTGTTTAATGACTCTTGATACAACTGTGCCAACTTAAACTTCCACAAGCATGAAAATCATCTCTCTATACCCTTGTGTGTCATTAATTTCAAGTGATAATTTAGGAGGCTAAAATCGTATCTTAATCTCAAGCTTCTTCTTGGATTACTGGTGAGTTTTGTAACCTTTGATAGGAAGTCATTCCCGATGTCCTGTGTTTGCTTGTCTTGTATGATCTTTCACTGGTATTGATTCCCTGGGTGCCCTCACTTGGGTCTACATGTTTTTTAGATCCATAAAACACTCCACTACATATTTTATCTCTGCACTGAACAGTCACATACTCATTCAATACTTGTTGAGAAACCATAACATTTCAAGTTTCTGAATGTAGAGATGGGTGGATGAAAGCTGAAGGCCACTAACCTCTCTAAGTCCAGCATCTCACGTCGACACACACACACAACAGGAAATAAAATGTGGAGTGTTGTGTGATGCAGCCAGTGTTTATGGATTGCCATCTATGTGCTGTGGGTCAGACCCATATTGAGGTTAACAACAATGAAGATAGGCATGTTTTTCCCATCACATGGCTGTCACTGGTGTGCAGAATGACTTTGTAAGTTGTTATAACAGGGTGAATGAGAGACAGTGTCATACTGTGGCTAAGGACATGGCTCTGAAGACAGACAGTCTGGGCCAAAGTCCTGCTCGGCCACTAATGAGCTGTCCCCTATAATTATGGGGAAGTCACTTCACCTTTCCGTTCTTCAGTTCCCTCCTAGGGGTAACAGGAGGCAACCACGGGGCATTTTGCACAGCCATGCACACTTTCTATAACAAGGCCTCATGTATAGGGCATACTTGTGCAGGTTTCATTCTTTTCTGAAGGAATGTCATGACATGGGAAGGGGAGCATGTGCTACTAGGATGGAAAAGGGGTGCCCTTGTTTGAGACTCATGGAGCAGGGGTCCAGGAACTCCTTTAGAGGGAATAAAGAGTCTAAATCAGGAAGGCAGAAGCTTCCACGGCATGCCTAGCATGACAGTGGAGGTGTGGCCTGAGGCTGCCATGCCCACATAGGGGCAGCATGGATGAGGCCCCAAAGGAAGGCAGTGAGGCCAAGA
Source organism: Thryonomys swinderianus (assembly GCA_004025085.1). Taxonomy (NCBI): domain Eukaryota; kingdom Metazoa; phylum Chordata; class Mammalia; order Rodentia; family Thryonomyidae; genus Thryonomys; species Thryonomys swinderianus. The sequence goes on along the minus strand of PVIC010000142.1, from coordinate 41,641 downwards.
ACCCAGGGCTGGTCTGGAAGAGAAGTCTGAGGCTCTTTGAGTTGTCTGTGGCTGGGTAACAACCCACCTCAAAATTCAAAGGTTTTAAAACAGGTTCAGAGAACAGCGGTTCAGATCATTGGATTTGGGATCAGAAACAACAGAAGCCAGAGGAGCCTGTGCCCGAGGTGCGGAATAACATCTCACAGCGCTGAAAGAGCAGCCAGGAGCAGAAGCTCAGTGTCCAGCAAAAGTACCCTTGAGGTGAATGTGGAACGAAGCCTTCTCCGAGGAAGAGATGTGGAGAGTCTCTGTTGCCAGCAGGTCTGTACAGACCCCAACCTTCAGGCTCGAGCCAGGAATTCAGAACTTTCCAGATGATGAAAGAGCAGCAGCAGGAGTCAGAAGAACAGGCTTTCTTCTCATCTTCAAATTCTTCAAAAACTTGTATCTATTGAAAGGGAAGTTTTTGACAGTGTCTGAAGAGACATTCAGCATAAATCCATGGACAGGCAGGAGGGCTGAGGGTGGTGAGGGGAGCTGTCTGGTCGCATGTCCGCTGTGTTTTTCTTGAAGTCATACAACACTGACTCTTACATGTAGGGTGAAACTTTAGGAGTGGGTATTAGGAACTCAAATGGAACAAATAAAAAATTCAAAGAATCAAAAAGTGTGCAAGAGGAGGCAAACAGAAATCAAATAATAAAATAGTAAATAAAATTGGAGTGAATAGATTAGTATTAGACCCACTAGAGTTTATGTTTGAGTTTATTTTGCTCTTCTATTTCAAATTTCCTAAGACAAAAGCTTAGATTATTGTTTGTTTGAATATAAGATTTTACTACTAATTAAAAAATTTAAATAACCATTTAATGCAATAGATTGCTAGAATTACTAGAGAAACACTGTAAAATTATATAATGAGAAAGTAAATTGACCCAGAAGTCATAATTCTAAATTCTAAATGTGTCTGTATCTGAAAACAGAAATTCAAAACTTTGAGCAAAAACTACACAACCATAGTGGAAAACTGGCAACTTCACAAACATAGGACCTTCAGAGCTTCCTTTCTTGGTATTATTGAGGAACTGGGGAGAAAACTAAGAAAATCAGTGGACTTGAATATCACCAACTGACTTTAACATTTATAGAACAGTCTACCAAGAAGAACCAAAAGACACATTCTTCCAAGCTGTACACAGAACAGTTACCAAAATAGATCCATTTCCAGACCATAGTGGAGGGGAAGGAATAACAATTTAATAAAATTTAGAAGTTCTTACAGATACAGTTCATGGTTTTTTTTTTTTTTTTTTTTTTTTTTTTGCTTTTTGGAGACAGGGTCTCGCTTTGTAGTTCAGGCTGGCCCTGAGCTCACTATGGTGCCCAGGCAAGCCACCGCGAACTCAGCAATCCTCCTGTCTCTGCCTCCCGAGTGCTGGAATGACAGGCGTGAGCCACCATGCCCGGCATTGTGGTATGCGGTGTTGATTGTTGGTGGGCGTGTCTCCACGCCCAGCATTCTATGTGGTTACCGGGGATCGAACTCAGGTCCTTATGCTTGCGAGGCAGGCGCCGGAACCACTGAGCTAATCCTCCGGCCCCAGTTCATGGTTTTTGATCATAGAATAATTAAATAGGAACATAATAACATGAATATCAGGAAATTTTATATATTTGGAAATTAACATTTCTAAATATTTGCAGATTAAATGCAAGATGGAAAAGAAACTGAAGAATGTTTTTGAACTTAATGTCAATAATAATGCAGCATTTCAAAGTTTGGGGTAGTTATGCAGCTACAACAGTACATTCAGGGAAATTTGTAGTATTAAATAATAATTTTTTTCTTAATTCGAGGATAACTTTGAAAAAGTATACTTCTTAAATCAGAATTTTTTCTTTTCTTTTTTTTTTTTTTTGAGACAGGGTCTCGCTTTGTAGTTCAGACTGGCCCTGAGGCTCACTATGTAGTGCAGGCTAGTCTTGAACTCAGCAATCCTCCTGCCTCTGCCTCCTGAGTGCTGGGATTACAGGCGTGAGCCACCATGCCTGGTTTAAATCAGAATTTTTAAAACTATAGTCAATAAATTCTGAGAATCCTGAAGCAAGTTCATGGGTATTTGAGAGATTGTTTTTCTTTTTCTTTTTTCCCCGAAAAGAGAAGTCAGCAAACTATGGCCCAAAGGTCGAGTTCAACTTTCCACCTACCTTGTGAATCTGATTTCACTGGGACTCAGCGTGCCTATTTGCCTATGATTGCTTCCAGAATGCAAAAACAAAGTAGTCACGTCATAAATTATATAGTCCATAGTTGAAACTCTTTATTATTCAGCTTTTTACAGAAAAATTGAACCATCCCCGACTCAACAGATACTTTTCTTCATTTGAGTGTCCTTAAACTCATCTATAGGCATCCAGTGCTTCTGACTCACTGGGAGGTAGAGTTATGTTGTTTTCATGGGGTTTGACATCCAGTGCTACATTTGCATCATGATGGATCTTGTTGAAAATCCAGGCTCTGATATTTAAGTCAGACCTCTACTTTACCACGTGTGAAATGGGGGCAATCAAGTATCTGCTTCACGGTAAAACTCCATGATTACTCAGCTTGCTAAAGATGGAATGTTTGAAGACTGCCTCTTGGGTGTTATAGTCCCATTTGACTAAAAACAAACAAACAAACAAACAAACTCACTTTGACCTTGAAATTAAACCACTCTGTGCTTTACACAGTGACTTGACTCCACCTGAAGCAGTGCGGTAGGGTTTTTAGTCCTTAATGTGGCTGGCGCAGATGAAAGAGACAAAACTATGAGTCAGTTTTACACATTGCTCTTGTCTCAAAGCTCAGATCTCCCGCAGGAATCCTTCACCACCTGAACTCTCCTGACTCCAACACTGACCAGAAATGCACAAGTGCATCCATGCCCATTTGTGAGGAAACCGACCCCGGTGGATGTGATGACGGGTGGGAGGGCTGGCGAGCGAGCCCCGAACGCCCCTCAGCTCTCTTGTCACCAGTGGCGTCTCGCCTGTGAACGCAGTGTGCGTGTCGGGCTCGTTTCTCCCAGATGAAGTGGTGATTTCTTCTAAGAAAGTGGGGAAGACTGCGGAGAGCTGGTGGGCCTGGGAGGCTTTGGAAAGTCCACGCTTTGGCAGGAAGGTTGGAAAGTATAAAAACACGGAGAGAAAGGACTGCCTGAAACATGTGTTTCCCATCACCTTGTCCTTTATCTACCATGTGTTTAATTTTCTTTCTGCATGAGAAAAGAGGAAGACTGTTAGTGTTGTGTTGATTTACGTTACTCCTACTGGATTGCCATGGACTGCTTAGCAACATATCCAGGGACTGAGGTCTAAGAGAGAACTATGAATATATTATTATAATGATTCTCTTCTAAAGTAAATGGCTATAGACTCCCACCCCCTGAGGATTTACTCAGGAACAGGTTTCTCTGGAATGAGTGAAATTCAGGAAAAGCAGCCAAGGTGGGCTGCTTATACTGCGCTCTCTCTCCTTGGGAAGAGGGTCCAACTCTGGTCTCTGGGTGAGTCCTGCCACCGCCAGTCTCCCGCTATGCCAGGCTGCCTTGTTGTGACCCCCGCCTCCCGAGGCCGCGGATGCTCATCGTTGGCAGCCCCTGCTCTCTGGGCGGCCTCTCCCTGCTGGCCTGTGTGTCCTGGCGGAGCCTGCTCTTGCGTTCGGCTGACTCTTCTCCCTTGCGGCTCCAGCGTGCCTCCCCGAAGCTGTGCATGCCTCGGCAGAAGTCCCATCCTTTAGTCAAGCAAGTTCAAGTACGAATCCAGCGTGTTCCCAACACTCTCTTGTGATACGGCCCTCCGTGGGTCAGGACACATCGTGCCGTGGCTGGATGTCTTTGGTGCCCCTCCCTGGGCTGACTCACCAGCTGGTGTCCGGCACTGTCCCTTCCGGATGGAGGCTGTCCCGCAGGGGCCCTGCACTCCCCGTAGCCCTGAGAGGTGGCCAGCTGTCCAGTTTATTCCTCCCAGGTGACAGCCCTGTCAGGAATACCTTCGTGCCCCAGGACTCTGTAGCAAGCGGCCACAGGGAGCGGAGCAAGGGCTAGACCATGACCAGACACATGCCAGGCCATCTCCTTTGGGGCCTTGTTTCCCTCTGCTGCCTTTGTTGGCTCACTTTAACCCAGCCTGCCTGGCACAAAATGCTGGGCAGAAGAAGGGTCACGTAATAAGAGGTGAAGTGGGCCTGGCAGTCTGTAGTAATGAACCAGGCCGGTGACTCCTCCGCGGACCCTCGTCACAGACCCCTGCCGTGGTTCACTTGAGGCACCCTTTCGACTGTATCAAGAAATACCTGCAGAACTGAAAGCATTATTTTGGGGTATATCTATGGGTGCCCCCAGGGGAGACAGGTGTGTGAGTCTCATGGGTTCACTGGAGAAAATCAGCCCTTGGTGTGAAAGTGGGCTCAGGCCCTGGACAGACCCGAAACTCCTCACGCTGGCCTCAGTCCTGGAACCGAGACATGCTCCTCCTCCTGCTCTCGGACACACGAACTCCAGGCTCTGCTGTCTTGGGACCCCAGGACCCCAGTGACACCATGGGAGCCTGAGTTTTCAGGGTCATGGACTGAGCCAGGCTGTCATATCCCAGGGTCTCCAGCTTAGAGAAATGCTGTAAGGGATGGGACTGCCATGTCACTCGAGCCAACTCCCAGTGAACCTTTTCTCATTATTTCCTCACATATCAATTTCTATATTCTATTTCTCCTTTTCTGAAAAACCTCAACTCATGCCACCAAAGCTCATAAGACATCCGTGACCTAGAAGGTTGGATATTCCTTACCGTCTCACTTTCTTATTATTAGATATGTGAATCTCTGGGGCTTCGGTTTCCTCTTCCAGAAAGGCATCGAGCTTAGCGGTTTGTTGTAAAGAGGCCAAGAGCCTAGTACGTATCTGCGCTTGGCGACTGCACCTTAGCAAGTGATTTCTGGGTCCCAGACTTTCCTTTTTCAGCCATTACTTCTTCTCAGGGCCTCTGGGTTCAAGCAGTTGGAATGTCCTGTCTTCAGCCTTGGGACCTGGGAGTGAGATCTTGCACAATAGATGTGTGTATGGGCTAAAGATGTTTTGTATATAGGGGAACACCAGCCTTCTCCTTTGCCCCTCCTCTGTCCAGGTTCCTTTCCCAAAAAGAACCCTTTCTCCACACTGAATGGCTACATGGTTTGAAGCAAGCACTGTTCTAGAACATAGATGTGCTGTGTCTCCATGACGGTCCCTAAAATCTTAGGCTTATAGAAAGAAATTCAGAATTCAGATCATAATATCTAGCCTACTTCTTACCAGCCCCTGTTCCTCGATGGAGGTTTTGTTTAAGTTAGGTCCTTTCCTTGAACTCCTTGGTATTTGAGAATTGCAAAGCTCTACACAGCTCTTAATCATATTTTTCTTAACTGGTTCTAGAGACTTATATAGTCCCTGGAAAAAGCTAGAAATGCAAATATTTGTGAGAGACTGAAGAAAACAGTGACGTTCTGATCCACCTGGGGTAGTTCCAGCCAAATTTCCTGCGTTGATGGTTGACTGCAGGTGAAAGATGAGGGGTGAGAATCGTCCCGTTTTCAGGGAGTTCTGTCTGTTCATCTAATAAATTATCCTGGGTCTTTTCTTTCTTCTCCACCCAAACTTTTGTAAAAGCAAGGATGCTGTATTCATCCTTTTTCTGGTGGCTGTTCACCAGCTGCTGTTTAGCTCCCTGCAGACCTGGGGGTGCCTTCTCACGTGGTATGAGTGAAGCGAGACTCCTCCGTGCACTCCAAGGACTTCCGGCCTTTGGAGTCTGTGTGGCTGAGCTCTCTGGAGGGGCCACACCGATCTCCCTGGTCACAGCTTCCGCTCTGTCTCCTCCTCCTTCGACTTCCCCAGTCTTTCTTCACCACTGGTGGGCTGGAGTGTGCAGCCCAGATGTCCCCTCGAGCAATCAGATGATTTTCAAGCCGCTTCACAGAACAGGTGTTCCTGTTTGCTCCCGTGGCCCCCACTGCTGAACCTCTCTGCGCCCCAGAGAGTGAGCTGTGCCGCTGCTGTGCGTCCAATTGGGACCGCTTGGTCAGCCCCTGCAGAAGTGGCCTCCTTTGTTCCCGTTACAGTCGTGAGCAGATGTTCCAACCAGACTGACTACCAGCTCTTCCTGGGCTGACCCCATGGCCAGTGCCACTTCCCAGCCCCTGCTCCGCACTAGTCACTGTTTTCCCGGACTCTAGAATCTTTTTTGCTTAGGTGCATCCATAACTGTTTCCTTCACTGTTGGCCCAACTGGGAAATGTGCTACGCAAAGGAGTGTGGCCAAAGCTCCACTTCGTTACAGGGGCTCCTGTGTGTTACACTCTGGGTCGTTATTCCGTCTACAGCTTTTCTTCCTCCTTCCAACTGTAACCCCGGCTCCTGCCACAGTGAATTCTTAGTTACAGCCCTTTTCACCTCTGAGTCTTTATGTCCCCCCCTTCTTCCTTCCTTCCTTCCTTCCTTCCTTCCTTCCTTCCTTCCTTCCTTCCTTCCTTCCTTCCCTCCCTCCCTCTCTCACTTCCTCCTTCCTTCCTTCCTTCCTTCCTTCCTTCCTTCCTTCCTTCCTGTAGAACATTCTCTTTTCCCTTCTCCTTTTTCCTGGTGAATTCCTGATAGTCCCTGAAGTACCTGCATAAACATGACCTCTCTGACCTCTGCCTACCAAGGCAATGCTCCCCCAGACCTTATATTAACTCAAAACCAGCCACTGTATTTCTCTGTATTATAATGCCTTTTTAATTTTTTTCTTTCCCTTTTGTCATTAATTTACTTCTAACATCTCAGCATGTAGGTTTCCATAATATCACACAGGGCAGTGAGGGTAGATTCCAGATTCCTTATTCCTCCACCACCTTCTCACTTCCACTCTGTACTAAACACTCTGTCAGGCCTTAGAGTTGTCCAATGGGTGCGGATTGTCTGTGTTCTCATTATGCTAAGTTCTGTACATGTATGCTGTTGTTTCCTTATGTTGGTGAGAAACACAAATAAATAGGAAATGGACACTCAGGTTATTCAGGTACCAACCCTGGGGACAAGACAGAGGAGTAGAGTAAAGTCGGTTTGGTACTGAACACAGATTGGAAGAAGAAATGGTTTAGAGTAGGCAGGGATTGAAAAGCTGCCCGCCAGCCAAGTCCGGCCTGTTGCTTGTTTTGTAAATGAAGCTGTAAGGAGAGCTCTGGCGGCCCTTCACTGTGGCTGCTTCTGGTTTCTTTCACCGCTCTACTGTGGCAGAGTTGAGTAGTCCTGACAAACTAACTGTGTGCCATCAAAATCCAAGATAGTTACCATCTGGCTTTATTCAGAGAAATTATGAAGAAGCTTAGTTTAGAGTATGAGAGAAAAGTAACTGGGGAAATTTGGAGAAAAATAGAAAAGAGTGAAATTCTTCAGACATATTTTGAAATTACAGAGCTGTATTCTCTAAGTAGTATTATACTTATTTGACAAAAAGCTAATAGCTTGCTGGAAAATGATGGCAAGTACAAAATAAATTATTTATATAGGAATTTAATAGAGAGTGAAGATGACTTTTCTATCAGGAATACATATTCTCTAATAATCAATGCGATAAAATTTGGTGTTCACTTGGAAAATATTCCCAGTAGTCTTAACATTCTTGGTCTCTTCCCATCCTCCCAGTTTAACTATATATTATTTGTTTGGCATTCCAACACTTTTCTCTTCCTTTACTATTCTTATTGCTCCCTAATATTAAGGCTTTAGTAAATCAGTTAAGGAGTGTAAATAGTATATCTTCTGTTTTTGCATTTGAAAGTATCCTTATTTTACCTGTACTCTTCAGGGATGATATAGTTAAATATAGCATTATCATCTTGTAGGTGACTTCCCACGACATCAAGAGATCATTGCACTGTCTTCTGACAAACTTCAGTGCTGATGGGAGGTTTACCATAGACCTTATAAACCCCGTTTATGTATAGAAAATCCATCAGGTACATTTTTGTTCTTTTTAATGTATTTTCTTTGTCTTTTATAGTCTGAAAGTGCCCATGATGTGTTACAGTGAGTATTTTACTTCATATCTATTCTGAAAGTTCTTAACCATTACAGTTTTGAAGGTAAATTCTTGCCCATTTCCCCAGTTCTCTCCTCACTGAGCTCTTGTTAAGGGATTTCTTTGAGCTGCTCGCCCTGTGTTGCATTTTAATAATGCTCACATGTTGTCTGACTCTCATGATTTGACCAGACATGTGTTTGCATCTGACGGTACAGTCTTCCTCTATGTCTACCTTGTTATTAAGAGGAGTTAAGAATCTATACATCTCTGTGTGTGTTGGATTTCAATGACATTTTCTATTTAAGGAATTTCTATTTTTTCAAGAGAATAAGAAGACAGACTTGGAGGAAAATATCTGCAAAAATCATATTAGATAAGGAAGTGTTATGCAAAATATATGAAAAACTCTTAAAACTGAACAATAAAAATACTAAAATCCTGTATATTTCCCAGGAAGCTTGACAGGTGTTTAATATTTAATTGTAAAGGCCTCTACAGGTGCACAGAGGTACCAAACACTACCATTTTGGCTAAGAAAATATCAGAACATTGAATTTTCCTACATATTTTGAGCAAGATTTGGAGGGCAGAATTAAGGGTACAAAAAGAAATGTTTCCTCTGTTGAGAATTTCAGAGAATTTTGAAAATATCCCAATATTTACTTAGCCTAGTGATTTGAAGAAGTTCTAGAACCACAACTGAATCCAAAGTCTGGTTCTGTTAGTGGCCAGTATAAACTTGGGCAAGGTTATTCCCCTGACCCCTCACCTGAAAAACACTAGATTTAATAATAGTACCACCTTCATAGAATGAGGGTAGAAATCCCTGAGAAAACATGTGTAAAGATTTTAGCACAGTGTCTGGTATGTAGCAAGCCGTTTGTGCAGGGTAAGTGTTATCACCATGTGACCATATTCTGGCCATCCACTGTGAGGTAAACTTCTTTTCCCCTTTTCCTTCAAGAATTGAGAATCAGTACAACCAAGATAAATATGCCAACCCAAAGTAATCAGTGAGCCATTCAGCCCATAGCATATGCCTTTCTTTTACCTGTGTCTATTGATTTTTGTCCTGGAGTTTTCTGAGAACTGCTATCCAGTTCAGAGCAAATTCTACCCAGTGTTGTGCAATGAAGAAGGCCAACTTACCTGTCTTATCAGATGTGGAAGGTCAGTTATAATTTCCTAATTAATCACAGACCCCTTTTCCCTATCTATGCCACGTCTCTGGCTTTCACCATTTGTAATACTGTATCATTTACTCAAAATAACTGTCTAGCAGAGTAAAACAACTCTTCATTGTGTATAAAATATAATTTCAGGGAAGTTGGAGATTAAAGTATTGCTTCTGCATGTGTCTCCTCTCCACGGAGTTCAGAGCTCTAACCATGTGCATGTCATATACATTGACCAAAAGATACACACTAGGATTTTATTCTACTGTGAACCCCTTGTATTCTAAGCAAATTAATGGAGATTTTCTTAGCTATCACAGTAACGATTTACTCAGGTACAGAAATAACCATTTGATTCCTTTTCTCCACATCTTAGTAGCTGTCATCAAAGAATTATGGTAGTTAGGGAATAGTTGCAAAGTTACTTCTGCCTTTTGTGAAGTTCGAGCTGGCTATGCAACATGAATCCTTTTTGGAGTGCTATCTGGGTCTGTCTGAGCTGCCATAGCAGACTGGTAATTTACAGAGAGACCAAAAATTTATTGCTCATAGTTCTGGGACCAGGAGGTCAAAATCAAAGGCCCCAACATCTAGTGAGGACCCTCTGGTTCACTCTCACTTGGTAGAAGGTGTCAGGGACAAATGTAAACAGCAGAAGAGAGAACACGTATGTGCATGAGGTGTTTCATAGCCACATTTTCCCATGCATGAGAACAGAGGCCTGATGACTCAAACACCTCCTGGTAGACTCCACCTCCAACCTTCAGCTCTGGGGTTTGGTTTCTGGCAATTGAAATTTGGGGGAGACATTCACATCATAGCAGAGGTATTAAAATGTTTTTGCACTTAAGAGATACAAACTGAGTTTGAGTTGATTTTCAGATTTAAGGAACCTAACTAAACTTACAATGAAATCATTTCCTATTTTGTCTACTGGTTTCTACACACCAACTCAATTTTACCATTTTGATTACACTAGAACACCTCTTCTACCTACACTGATTTCTACTCCTAGCAGATTATAGGGTGATTGCTCACCCTTCTACATGTTATATTCCCCATCTGTAGGCTCTCCAGACATCAGTTTATCTTTCAACTTGTGTTACATTTTCAAATGTATTTAACCAAAGCTTGTTTTGTAAGAACAAATAGTTATCATTGTTTGCTTTTTTGGTTTTATTAGCTTCCAGATAACCCTCAAACTTTAGTATATTGCAAGATCTCCCGAGACATTTGTTAATGTGGACATTGATGTTTCCTGGGATGAACGGGTTCAGTCAGTCTGGAAGACCCCCCAGTGGCTATCTGGAGACCTTCAGGCAGCACCCTGGAAGAGGTTTTTGTGATGTCCGTCAGGAGACTGGGGTAGAGATGTGCTCGGTTTTGTTGTTTGTTGTTTATTTTGGCTTTTATTTTTTACTATGATGTACAAACAGCTAAAGAGGGGTTGATTTGTCCCCGGTTCTGAAGTTCCTTTGTGGGTGAAACTCACAAGTCTTTCATGACTCCACGTTACCCATGTCGCCCCTGTTTTTTGCAAGGCCTCTTCTGCCACGGTGCGGTTGTCTAACGGGGACCCGCTGCTGCCCTGTGAACCCATGAGCATCCTGCCCTAGCTCTGTGCCATTCTCAGGTCGCTCAGGGTGCACACTGTGGCCCTGGATGTGTTACATGCTCTTCCCATGCTGTGACCTCGCCCTATGGTTGGCAAAGAATTTCTGTTGAGAGCCAGACAGTAAGTTTCATATGTTTCATGTTTACATCTATGGCTGTATTGTGAAAGCGCCATTCATGATATGCACTTGAATGGACCTGGCTATGTGTCAATAAATTTATTTATGATGTTGAAACTTAATTGTCATGCAACTCATGTGCAACAACATAGTCTTTTTTTTTTTTTTTTTTTTTTTGAGACAGGGTCTCACTTTGTAGTTCAGGCTGGCTCTGAGCTCACTATGTAGCCTAGGCAAGCCTCAAACTCAGCAATCCTCCTGTCTCTGCCTCCCGAGTGCTGGGATTACAGGTGTGAGCCACCATGCCCGGCACTGTGGTATGTGGTATTGATTGCTGGTGGGCGTGAGTCTCCATGCCTAGCATTGTATGTGGTTACCGGGATCCAACTCAGGACCTTGCGCTTGCGAGGCAGGCGCCGGAACCACTGAGCTAATCCTCCAGCCCTCTAACTCATATTCTTATGAATTAAAGCTTCTGTTGCCCTATGATGGTTTATTTTATTTACCATTTTGTCTGTGGTACTGTGCTCTATAATTAGGTTAAACATCATCTAGCTGGGAGTGGTGGCTCACACCTGTAATCTCAGTGTTCTAGGAAGCTGAGGCATTAAGATTTCAAGTTTGAACACAGCCTGGACAACTTAGTGAGACTCTGTCTCAAAATAAAAAGTAAAAAAGTACTGGGATGTAGTTGAGTGTCAAGGTCTTAGATTCAACACAGGATTAAAAACACAAAACAGAACAAAACAAAACTTCACCTCTATAGAAATTATTTTCAAAATATTTTAAAAAATATGACCTACATTTTAATTAGCTCACTTTAGTAAAAGAGATTATGCTCCCTAGGGTGTCTGGGCCTCATCCCAGTAGTTGAAGATCTTGAGATTGTATCTTTCCAAAACAGTGTGAATGATCCTCAAACTGAACCATAGAAAGCCTGCCTCTCTCTCTCCATTTTGCTGTCTTGTAGGATTCAGACTCAAGATTGTTACGCTTTGCTCAATTTCTGTCTCATATTGTCTCAATTTTTAAGGAATTCTGAAATTTCATTTTTATTGTTTTGTTTTTCTATCTCTTCACACATCACTGCTGAAAACTCCCATGTTGACTGTAATTCCTGGCATGTGTGAGCCTGACCACATATCTCTGAAGACACTGTCTTCTTTACCTGTTTGCTCAGTGTGTATAGCTTGCTGTGACTCACCGCTGGTCTTTCCTCACTGTTTGTTTATCCCATTTATCCCTTGACTCTTTACACTTATTTTCAGTCCAGAAGTTTCCTGCAGTAACTCTTGCTGAGGTCATCAGTGACCTCCAGATCACCGCGTTCCCTAGCTCTTTTCTTGCTAAGACTCGGCTACACTTGACCCTCTCATGATTCTTATGTCCTTTTTCTCTGTGGTTTTCCATCCTCAGTCCACTCCTCTTGCCACTGTGCACACTTTCCCTTGGTGCCTAATTCTTGGCACTTTAATAAGCGGCATCGAAACTCTCATCAGAGATACCCACACAGGGCTCTTACCATCCCCTCTCACTGTACTGAATGTACCATCTGTTCTAAAGCAGTTTTTCTAGAAAACAGACTCTTAAATGGAGACCGACATGCAGGAAGTTTGCTAGGAAGAGTCCTTGGCAATGGGTCTCAGAAGTGAAGTGAGGAAAGCGAGGCACTGGTGGGTGAGATGCTCTAAGCTTGCTGAAAGTCATACTGGCTAAGGCTCCGCAGGAAGGGAAGGCAGACACATATCAAGATCTGGAATAGGTGTCAGTCCTAGTGACAAGGCTTCCCTTTCCTAGTGTGGCAGGAATCTGGTGCAGCTCACCAGTTGCCAAGGGGCTGGCTGTGCTCCTTTGGGGACTGGGTTCACTGGGATCTTACTGTTGGGTCTTCTTGGCAGGCTAGACATTTAGTAATGGCATGAAGACTGGGGACCTGACCTGTGAGTAGCTTCCATAACAGCCACTGTGACTCCTCTATCCATGAGCCCGTCAGGCCAATCACTGATGTCTGCTTGTTTGTCCACTTGTCCACAGACTGTCAGTAGACTGTGTGTGCTGGGTGGCTTGTGCTCTTCCATGCTGAGGATCTCTGGCAAGCTCTAGCACATGATTAGTGATCATTCCCCTTTGGTGCTCACCTCCCTTTGGTGCTCACTCTCACTGAGTGATCCATATATCACACCATATCTGAGGGTCTACCCTTGGGAATATTTGCTGTCACCATCGTCTTTCAGGGTCATCATGGAGTGGAACTCTGATGCAGGAGCTATCATTTCTGTGTAGTTTGACATTTCCTTACTGCATCCCTTGGTTACAAGGAACTCTTAGGCAGATGTAGGGGTGAGTGGAGAAGAGGTGCTGGTGTTTTTACTGATGGCCACTCCTGGGGTCTCTGTTGTGAGCTATCAGTGGCTGGCAAATGGGGCAGTGAGAGGCCCTGAGCAGGGAGCCCTAGACTCCACCGTGCATCTCCCTATGGCTCCTACTCCTCTTGCATTTTTCTCCTCTTGGTCAACAGCACCACCACCTGCGTCATGTAAATCACCCTGAATTCCTTCTTCATAATCTCTGCTACCTGTCCTGGATGTCTTTAGTCACCACTCACTGGTTGCTGCATTTGTAAGTGGTTTTAGGTGCTGCCCTCTCCATAGTATTTCTTCTGGGCAAGCAGCGTGAACAGATACATGATCAACACTAACTTTTAGAAAGTTCACTGTAGTGTCAGTGCAGAGAATGGATGGATGGAGGCCAGAAAGATGAGGAGGTTAGTGCAAAAAGAGACATGAGATTATTTTTAGGTGGCATTGTAAGGAGTAGCTAAATCCCATCAATATGAATAAAACAGCCTTGAAACTTAGGAGCTTTTCTAACAGAGAAGTGTAAAATGACTTCTATGTATCAAAGTAAATGTGGTGAAGAAAGATGAACAATTATTGAGTTCCAGCCTCTGTGCAAACAACTTATGCACATATCCTCTGGAACCCAGGACACAGGTACTTGTTATATTTCACTTGTTTTGAGACTTAACTGACTTGTTTGAATGTATCCTCCAGAAATGTGCCTTAGGGGCTCAGTTTTCACCACACCAACATTAGTGGGTGGAGACTGGAGGGAGGAAGAACAGACGGATGCTGGGACTGAGTTATTCATCACGGAAGTGGATTTCTGATGAAGGGTGGAGTTGGGGTCCATCTTCCTTTTCCTCCCTCCTCCTTCCTGCTTTCCTTCTCTTCTTCCCCCATCTTCATCTCTCTCTCTTCCTCTCTCTCTCATTCTGTTTCTGTCTGCCTTTCCTTTCTTTACTTTTCTGTCATCTGTCACTGATCACCCAGAAAGAAGACCCTGATCAGATGCTGGGCCCTTGATCTTGGACTTCCCAGCCTCTAGAGCTGAACAATTAATTTCTGTTCACCACTAGTTACCCAGACTCAGGGATTCTGTTATAGCATCACAGAATAGGTTAAGATGGCGTTGGGGGGCTGGAGGGTTAGCTCAGTGGTTCCGGCGCCTGCCTTGCAAGTGCAAGGTCCTGTGTTCGATTCCCAGTAACCACATACAATGCTGGGTGTGGAGACTCATGCCCACCAGCAATCAATACTGCATACCACAATGCCAGGTGTGGTGGCTCATGCCTGTAATCCCAGCACTCAGGAGGCAGAGGCAGGAGGACTGCTGAGTTTGAGGCTTGCCTGGACTACATAGTGAGCTCAGAGCCAGCCTGAACTACAAAGCGAGACCCTGTCTCAAAAAGGAAAAAAAAAAAAAAAAAGATGGCGTTGGGTTGCTACATCTCATTACCTTTCTCTGGACTAAAGAAAATTCAGCCTAGCTGTGAATAAGTATCAATCTTACAAGCAGCTTTCTGTGGTTGTTATAGATTTTAATGCTTCCCATTCATGTCTATATAATCTAATCAGTATCAGGCACATAGGAGACAGCCAGTAGTTACCTGGTGAAATGAACTAAAGCATTTTTACATTAAACTATTAAGCATTTACTAAATGATCCGTATGTAGGCTGTTAGAAAGTAGAATGTGACACGCTTCCCACGGTAACACTTGGTTCCTATCTGTCTTCACCTTTCACCATATTTTCTGTGTGGGAACAAACTTTGGAAATATGGTGGGGAATCTCAGTAATGGGGCAATCAGTGGATTGCTTAGAAATAACTTGAATAATTCATCTTTGTGGAGGATATAGTCAGGACGGGCAATGGGAAATGGAATTTGGCTCCAGTATTTCTTAATAATCTTCCCTCACTGTGTTAGTTGAGCCATGGAATGTTAGAACTGGAAGAGACCTCAGGGACTGTAAACTCGAACTCCTTTATTTTACAAAGGAAAACAGTGAGGCCCACGAAGGCTAAACAGAGATGCCTGGAGTGTTTTACAACTAACCCGCAGCAGAGTGGACACAGGCGTCCACGCTCTGTCTTCTGAAGCGGCTCAAACCAAACATAATTTGAGTAACTCATATATTTTTAGGCAGCTTGCTAATTTCCAGTGCTGGAGAAATCCATCCCCTACACTTCAGTTTTCCATCTGATGAGAGTCAGACAAAGTCGGATTTTAACACTGGGAGTTAAGTGGCTTGATACAGATGCTGTGCGATCCCAGTTAATTGCCACAAATTGAGAGTTTAGAGAACCTTTTGCAAAATGTTTTGCAGAGTTTAGTCATTTAATCTTCTTGTGAACTATGTTATCTATTAATTCCTTTCCAACTCCAAGCCATGGAAAACACTGAAAATATACATGGGGAAGATTTCCTCAGATCAGAATCCAAGTCCAGGCTGTTTCTCTTTTCCCTGGGTCTGAAGATTTCCACCTCCAACCCCCCACCACCTGGACTGTGGGCTGTCACTAGACACTACACTAGTTGTGCTTGGGGCACAAGGGCCATGTGGAAAGTTCCAGGATCCTTTTATGGGCCAGTGCTGGGAGAGCTTCTGTGAGTGTCCTAGCATATGGAACAGAAGCTCGCCAAGTTTATGGTTTCTTTGGAGATTATATAGGCATGTTAAGGGACCATCAGGTCATATTCAGAGCTGGTGAAAGGCTTTTTAAGGTTTACAAGGCACACAACAGAGGATTAGTTGGCTTTTCTGACAGCTAAGCCATGGACATGGCTTTTATTGCTTCATAGGGACTGATGGCTGAAACTCTATGACAACATCAATTTGCATTTTGACAGTTTACTAAATACATAATAACCATGTTCTAAAATGTTTTACAGGAAGGCTGAGCGATTGGCTGTTAAAAACGAGGAACTTTCGTAAAAACAGAATCAAAAAGCCAAGATTTCCTTTAAGAGGTTTTCACAGATCCACGTGGGGACACACGCGTTCCCTGGATCCTGAACACGCCAGGGAGCTGATGTCACCCGCACTGAGAGCAGCTTGAGAGCTGGGGGCAGAAGTTTGCTTATTTTTAGCACTTACCTCCCTAAAACTTTTGTCACCGACAGAACCAGGGTATTATGTAACCAGAGAACAAAAGCAGAGCTCTTATTGTCAGTGCTGCTCGCTCTGCGTGATCCCTTGTGACTTGCCACATATCATTCTGGTTTTGGGGAGAGAGAGAAAAGGCAGAGAGTCCCTGTCTTTGCAGGGCTGACACTCCAACTGTGAAGACTCATAGGTGTAGAAAGCAGAAAGAAACTGACGCAAACCGGTGCTAAGCGAAGCCACGGTGGTGGAGGTAACAACGGAGGACAGATGTTTGTGTGTGTCTAGACCAGCGGGCAGCACTCAGCACTGGTGTGGCTAAGATGATTGTGAAGACCCCTCCATAATGGAGGTCCTACGGAAGAGAAAACCTCATCTTTATAGAGCTCTGGGGACAGCTTAGTCCAAGTACAGAAGAAAGAAGTGCAAAGGCCCTGAGCTAGGAAGCTCAAAGGCATTCTTGCATTTAATTTTCATTTTAAAATACACTTAATGTTATGGTGTTGGATTGTTTCTCAACAATAAACATTTTGCAGGCCTAAGGACTGTTTTGATATAAATGTGATATCCAGAAAGAACACACAAGCCCGAGGAACACCAGGGTGCAGGGACGCGGCTGGAGGAGCGCAGGGCGGAGCGAAGCAGAGGAGAGGCAGCCGGGGCTGGGTCATGCAGGGTCTCGGAGACTGAGCCTGCAGGGCTGGGAGAAAGAAGGCACAGCGAGCTCTTTTGCAAAGGCCACACCCGGCTCTGCAGACTAGTTAGATGGCACAGGCAGATCAGGCGCACCGGGGAGAAGGGACGTGAGCGTCTCTGGATACAGGTTAACTGGCGCAACCATCCTTAGGCTTCCAGGCTGCATGGACAGGTTCTCCCTTGTATGAAATCTCCCCTGATGATGCCAACTCCTTTCTACACGCAGGTTTACGAGGCCTTCTCAGTGGCCCCGGCACTTCCCGCGTGGCTCTCTAGGGAACTTGGTCTTGGTGCCCACCCAGACAGGCTGTCTGCTCCGGCCGTCTAGACAGGATGAGGGCACCATGCAGCTGTAGCTAGCAAGCCCCGGTTCAGCCAGAGCCCGCTTGGCATGGTGCATGAGCAGTTACCACACCAAGAGGCGGCCTGCTGGAACCCCTGCCCTGAAGAACACTTGGCTGCTTTCTGGGTGTCTGTCTGGACTTGGATTTCCCAGGGGTTGGGAGAAGCTGCCACCCCAAACACACTCCCCAGCCTTTGCCAGGGAGCGAGGTGCTAGGACCCGGGTTCTACCTGAAAGCTCTTTTTGAGCTGCGCTGTGGGTCTCACTCTGGGGGATGGAGGAGAAGAAAGGAGCTGGGAACCTTAAGGGTGTGTACACTGGCTAGGGATAAAAGTGCACTGATTAATACTAGGGCAAGAAATTGTAGCCTGAGAGTCTATGGCTGAGTGGATGCTAATTATGTATTTTTTTCCTCATATCCTGCCCCAAGCCAATAGTAAATTTGCCAAGTATAAGTGTGGGCTGGAGAACTTTTTCTTGTTATTGTTTTCAAAGCCCTTTGCATGTTCAAATTCTTTATGACACAATTGGATGCACATTAGGCCAATGAAATAAACAAGGGACTCTGGTCATGAGTTAATCTTCAGAAATTCACAATTGCCTAAGCAGCTCGCCTTTGAGAAAGAAGGCTGAGATGATCAGACTGTGCAGTGACTCAGCAAATGAGTTGCTTTAAGAGTCAAGCTGACCTGAGCTAAATCCAAGCTCTGCCACTTGCTAGACATGTGGCTCTGAAGCATTCGCCTGGTTCTCTGTGAATTTCTGCATCCCCTTGTGTACCGTCCACATGGCCATACTTACCTGGTGGCCCACAGACAAGGGACCATGCAGTCTAGGGGTTTGTGCTGCATTCACAACTAGCTGGAGGCTGGGGACAATCATAGGATGGTCTATGGAACCAGACCCCTGCCTTTCCACAGTAAGTCCACGATTCATTGCAGGCCTGCAGCTTAGTTAACTTCCTTCCTGTCTGTAGGCCACAGCTGTTTCTCTGAAAAACAGATGCCACCACCTAGTTATGGAGCTGGGTAAAGGAAAAACACTCAGAACAGTACCCATCGTGGATAAGCACAGAATAACTGCTAGTCTCTATGATGCCAGGCAGGCCAGTAGGATCACTGTAAAAGGAAACATAACTCATAGGGAGAGAGATATTAAGATATAAAATACATGGCCAGAGGGTTAGCTCAGTGGTTCTGGTGCCTGCCTCGCAAGCGGAAGGTCCTGAGTTCCATCCCCGGTAACCACATGCAATGCTGGGTGTGGAGACTCATGCCCACCAGCAATCAATACCACATACCGCAGTGCCAGGTGTGGTGGCTCATGCCTGTAATCCCAGCACTCGGGAGGCAGAGGCAGGAGGATTGCTGAGTTCGAGGCTTGCCGGGGCTACATAGTGAGCTCAGGGCCAGCCTGAACTACAAAGCGAGACCCTGTCTCAAAAAAAAAAAAAAAAGATATAAAATACAGAAATGAACCTTCTAGCTTCACCAAGAGTGACAGGGAAAGGCACCTATTTATAGCTTCAGGAAAAACATTTGAGCTGGGGGTTTAGCTCAGTGGTGCTGCCTCTTGCTTTGCAAGCACAAGGTTGTGAGTTTGATTTCTGGTACTGCCAAAAAAGGAAAAAGAAAAAACTTTTCTTTTTTTTTTTGAGACAGGGTCTCACTTTGTAGTTCAGGCTGACCCTGAGCTCACTATGTAGCCCAGGTAAGCCTGGAACTCAGCAATCCTCCTGTCTCTGCCTCCTGAGTGCTGGGATTACAGGAGTGAGCCACCAGGCCCAGCAGAAAAACTTTTTGATAAATTCTACACAGACTTTCTTTCAATCAACACTCCAACCTGTATTTATTGAATAAAAAGTCATCCTGTCCACTGGGCAAAGCCATCACCTATCACGTCAATATCAAAAGAAGGCTGGATGTTGTCAGAAGCAAATCTAGACACTCACAGAAAGTTTTGTGTTTTCCTGGTGTGAGAGGAGCGAACCCTGTGCTAGAGCCTGATGCTTGGTTAGGGATATGAGGCCTCAGGGAGAGAAAGGGACAGGAGAGGGCCTCAGCCACACCTGAGGAGTGGATGTTCAAACACGTAGTGTGCGTAAGGCTCACAGTTGAGGGGATCAAGCACCTCAGACAAAAGTCAGGTTTCTGAATCTGTAATTATGGGTATCAGATTTGTTTGACTGTTATGAAGGAAATTAAATCTCAAAGTTTCAGTGGTCTGCTTGGGTCTGTACAGCTCTGTAAGTAACAAGAGCAGTACTCCTACATGTGGTGATACCTAATCTAGAGCTCTTTCTGTCACACTAAGAACAAGCAGATGGGAAAACCTTCCAAGAAATGGAAAGAGTCAAGAAACTTCTGGATGGCTGGAGTTCAGCCAAATGGTATATAATAAAAATTAAAGATGGCTCTAGCCACAGAGAGCAAATTGAAATTGGTAGACATCTTTAACTTGGGAAACCTTCCTTAACTTTCCACACAAGTGAAATTCCTGAAATTTCTTATCATCTCTATGCTTTTCTTTATAGCGTGTGTCACTGTTTATGATCACAAATTTATACCTACAGTTATGATGGATGCTTGTTTATTCCTCTGGAATGCCAAGAAATCTGGGAATGGAGCGTATCAAATAGGTTCCCTAGAGTCTCGACTACTATAGGATTCAACAAATAGAAGGTACTCAAGAAATACTGATGAGTGAATAAATGGATGCAGCATTACCCACTGAGGCTGGAAGACGTACACAGGAAACAAGAGCCAAGGGTCACTTTACTTGTGACTGGTGAGAGACATGTACAACTGCAGAGGGCGCTGGGGCAGGATACTTAGTAGGCAGCATTGCAGGAGAAAGCACTTTCCACAGCACTTGTCACGGGAGGGCTTCAATCTCCATGGGAAATGAGCAGGTCAGGGGTGAACATATCAGAGAAGGAAGATCCAGACCTAGGACCAGAAAAATGTGGCTTCTTGGAGATGTGGCAAGTAGACCAAGCCAGGGGAGCTGGAAAACAAGGAGGCTGTGTGCAGTGTCATCAGGACCCAGGACGGAGGCTTCAAGGTCAGTGAGCCAACCCCAGACTTGGGGTTGAGCAAGAAGGTGCTCAGAGGCTTAAGGCAGCACCTGGAGGTACTTGGCTGGTCCTCACAGGATCCCTCTTGATGCCATGGATAGGAGGGTCACTGGAAGCCAAGGGCAGAGGTAGGACCACTGAAGAGTTCTGCAGAAACGAAAGAGAGAGGGCAGTGGCTTGCAGCAGGAAATAGTAGGAAGGGTGAAAAGTGCCCAGATGTTTCAGAGGGAGGGCCAAGTGGATGGATTTGATGTCAGGTATAAGGAGATAAGAGGAATCTATGACTCCTGGGTTTGGGGCTGGAGCACCTGAAGGGATAAAGATGAGTTTATTGAAATTTCTTTATTGAGCAGGGAGGCAGAGGAGTAGAAGGATTTGAGACTGAAACCGTATTATTGAATTCAGAGCAGTACAGCCAGTAGGCGCAGGTCTACCCGACTTCTGGGACCCTGAGCTTCTCTCCAGCCTGCACCTTCCTTCTCGAACCTGCAAGAACAGTACCCAGAGGCCCATCTGCGTCTGCCATCTCCGGCCTCTCTGCCATCCCACCTTGCACGGGCTGCGTCCACCTCCTGCCTGTGTCAGCGGTGTTGGGCTAGCACTCACAGGGCCACATGCAGCATACTGGACACTGCCGAGGCCTCACTGTCAGCCTGGAGCTGCTCCTCTGTAGCAGGGGTTCCCACCTGAGGCCCACTGTCCTTGTGGCTCCCAGTTGGCTGCCGGCCAGCTACACAGTGCAGATTCCTGCCTTGACCTGCTGTGGACGGCTCTGACCAGTCCTTCACATTGCATTCATGTTATTTGGGTGGTGAGGTGCGTCCTGCTGGCCCCTTGGAGCTCAGGCCTCCAGACAGCTTCAAGGGCGTCATGGTCATGACAGTAAGACCTTGCTCTGCCTGAGGCCCATTCTAGACACTGCAGGGGGCGCCTGAGGGCGCGTGCTCCTCATTCTTTTCAAGGCACATCAGACGCCCTGAGTGTCCTCAGGTGCCCTGATAACAAAGGCCCATCTCCTCTTTGTGCCAGAGGAGGGAAGAGGACCGCGTTGGTTTCCTTTCCCTAGTGATCTGCTGGAATCTCTGTCCGATTGAGAGGCATCTTTTTCATAATGCTGAAAAGATGTAACATTAGCTTAATCATTCCCAAATGAATCTTGAAAAAAATATTTGGAAACAGTACACTTATACAAAATAATTTCAGCATTACTAGAAAGTTTCAGCCATTTGCTATAAACTTGTACTTTTAAGTGGCAGCCATGTGGTCTGCTTTTGGAACATCCAGTTCTTTCTTCTTTTTTAATAGAATTAAAACCCCTGACACTTGTTTTAAGACCTAAGAAAACCTTCAGTACTGAGCAAAATGTAGAACCTGGCATGGTCATAAAGAAGATGAATTTGACTGTACTTCTCAAGGCCATTAAAAAGAAAAGACACATAATCCTGTCTGTAGGAACCCAAGTGGCAGCTGCAGCCATGTCTCAGAGGGCTCCGGAGGAGACGCCGAAGGTCACTGCATATTGTCTTGGGTTCCAGGAAAGTAATTTATGTCCCCTCCGGCACCTCATGCTCTCAGCCATCTAATGTGAAGAGAACCGGCCAAAGAGAGCCACCTCTCAGTGGTGCCCGTTGTGACTGAGGGAACTGACACTTCAGGAGTAGGACTGTCCTTCACGAACAGGATCCTTGCCAAACAGGAAAAACTGCTTTTCTAGGACTAGAAAATTATTCACCAAGCTGCACCAATAATAAGGACTGTGAAGACCTCTGCCAAGTCCTGCAGCCTGAAGGGCTCGCCCTCCATGGAAATAGGCAACTTCAGAATAAGAATACAAGGGAGAAATGGACAAGGTTGGGGCACCAGGGAGAGGTGGAGGTTCACGTGGCTGGGACTCACAGTCCGGGCACAGGTGGAAGAGCAAGGCCTTGAC
Organism: Thryonomys swinderianus; assembly: GCA_004025085.1. Lineage (NCBI taxonomy): Eukaryota > Metazoa > Chordata > Mammalia > Rodentia > Thryonomyidae > Thryonomys > Thryonomys swinderianus. Next base: position 19,185 of record PVIC010000142.1, on the reverse strand, counting down.
ATCCAGGCCCTCGAAGGGACGGGCCTGTCTTCTAGGGTTATGCACGTGATAGCTTTGCAGTTCCTGGCCCCTTTGGGTTTATTGTTACATGGAAAACAGCCTTGCTGTGCCTTTCTCAGCGCTCTTGTGCATGTATGAGTTTGGCTTCTCTGCGTTTGGGGCAAGTTTAGACAACAAAGATCAAGATCTGTGGAGAACAATGCACTCATGAACTTACCTCTCAGCAATCTCTGCTGTTGGTGAACTCTTTTGTCTGCCTAGGAGAGTGCTTTGTATAAAGGCAATACTCAAAGCACGTTCAGTGTTAAAGGAATTAATTAATTTTATATTTCTACAGTCCATCCAGTGACTGGAAATATTTGTGTGCAAAGTTGCCACCACCAAATAAATTAAAAATGAGCACTTATGAAAGGAAGAGTAAACTGGCCTGAACACATGATGTCTAACATGTTAAAAGGCTGTGTTTCTTTACAGAGAGTCAATTTACTGTTCCAATGAGCAAATGAGTAAAGGTGATCAAACATATAAGAACATGTTGAAACTGAAATTATGGTCTAATCCTAAAATAAAATAGACAGGAAACTCCAAAGAAAGGTAGAAAATGATTGTCAAGTGCATATTTGTATTGCCCCTGCAGGACCATTGGCTGAATTATTCACCTCTCAGTCAGAATATCATTATAAAGATGGGTAGGGGCCAGGACATAGTGTCTCTTTCCTTCCGGGCCGGTGGGAGGGACATGGAGGAGACTGCTGGGGACCTGGTGTCTCCTGTGCCAGGAGGGCATCCTCAGGTTGGGACTGGCCATTCCCGGGGCCTGCTGGACCAAGGGCAGAAGAAGGATTCTCAAGGGGAGATGTGGGGCAGCCAGGAGAGGGCCAGGGTGAGCTGGGCATATCTTGGAGACATCCAGTACCAAGAGAATGGACCTGTGAGTGGGCACCTTGGGACATGCGGTGAAGGACATACACGGAAGGGGGGTGGATCCACCCTTCCCAGATCAAGGGACCCACGGAAGAAGCTCAGAGTAGAGCCTCTTTGAGTCCATCAGAATTCTCCCCAGGACAGAGAACGGGCCCTATCCAAAGATCAGAAACCCAGCCTGTGAGGTTCCTTTAAGGGGAGAGAGAAGGAAAAAGAAGGAAACTGTTGTATGTATAGTGTAACGTCCACATGAAGATTGTAGGTATTATGTGGACTAAGATGAAACATGAGGGTCAGAGATTCAGCTCAGTGGTTCTGGCACCTGCCTAGCAAAGTCCCTGGCTCGATCCCTGATAACCACATACAATAATGCCGGGCATGGTGACTCATGCCCACCAGCAATCAGTACCACACACCATGGTGCCTGGGTGTCGTGGCTCACGCCTGTCATCCCAGCACTCAGGAGGCAGAGACAGGAGGATTGCTGAGTTCGAGGCTTTCCTGAGCTACATAGTGAGCTCAGGGCCAGCTTGAACTACAAAGCGAGGCCCTGTCTCAAAAACAAAACAAAACAAACCTCATGAACTAAAATGGAAGACCTTCATTACTTCCTCTGACCTTGGGACAGACAGAAACTGCTGTTTGCTGTGGAGGAGACAGAGAGGAGAAGTCCAAGGTATATAAAAGAACTAATGTCCTCTTTCCCACTGATGTTTTCCATCTTGAAACGTATACAAACTAAGGGCAAAAGAAGAACTAACTCTAAATTGATTCGAAATATTCTGATTATATATTGGACTGACATTACATTTTCTGAATTGATCCTATGAGGTATAACCAACAAGTATAGTGAATGTTTAAATTTTTAAAACTGTATTACAGTAGAACACACATTGCACAAGTCCTCTCAAAGCGCAGCCCTCCCCTCACTTTCCAGCCATCTGGCCACTTTCTGAAGCCTTTCTGGAATCCGCTTAGTTCACTCTCACGGCTGACTCGATGATCTGAACCGACTTGACACATTTACCTTTCATGGTACCTTGATTTTAGGGAAGACCCAGGAATCATGTGATGCCAGACCCAGGGACTAAGGCAGCTCAGGACAGACTGTAACATTTTTACGAGCCTCCTTGGGTATAGCAGCAACACTCACTGTATTTTTGATCGCATTTCACATCTTGTAAAGGTATGAATGAGAACTTCCAGAACCACTTCAGAAAGCATAAAAAAATAATAAGATACATGTGTTTGAAAGGAGGGTGAGCACTCTGAGGGGGCATAAAGGCAATATGTCTTTTAATGCAATAAAAATATAGGATCCAAACACCCCCTGTGCAGCTCGGTCACCTCAGTGAGCAGCGACTGTAGCACTGTGTCCACAGAGGTCACGGTGTGTCCCTGGGGACACTCCCTGCTTGAGTGTTGCATTCTCTCATGAAGACAAAGAATAAAACTTAGGACCACAGAAGCAAAGATCTTTTTAAAGGTTGGTAAACACATACACGCAGCATCACAAAATATAAGCTCTAATTTCCTGCCACATTGACTTTTCATTTTGATTACCTATCTCTTCACATACCCATAGTTTAATAATATTTTCTGCAGAGAGAGCAGAAAGATACTGGCCTTTATTTTTTTGCCAGACTTTTCTTATACCATGTAGATTTGTACAGTGTAGACATAGGCATAACAAAATATTTTATTTTGTTAATTTTGTTATGAAGAAAAATATAAAAGCTTGGCATTTATAATTATATAGACTGCATTTTCTAGTTCATTGTAAGCATCTATAGCAACTGAATCCTTTGCTTACAGTGTTAAGCATGTGGTGATCAAAACAGTTGTGACAGAGCAATTTCTGTACAGTTCAACTGGGCTTTTCCTTCACTACTCGTGTGTTTCCGAAGCTGATGCCACAGGACCGTGTCCAGTCTGGAGATGGCATCAGGTTTGGGCCTTGTATTGTAATGCCAAAGAAGTGGCCAGGTGAGGATTAGAAGCAAAATTCAGAAAGTGATTCATTGGAAAGACAGATGTACACCCTTGTTCATAGCAGCTCAGTTCGTGATAGCTCAGTCTTGGAAACAACCCAAATGTCCATCAACTGGAGAGTGGGTAAAGAAGATGTGTTTTTTTTTAATGGAGTATTACTCTGCCATAAAGAATGACAAGATCAATCCATTTAGGTGCAAATGGAGACACCTGGGGGATATACTAATAAGTGAAATCAATAGATCACAGATAGACAAATTCCAGATCTTCTCTTTGGCATGAACACCTGTAGATGCAAATGAGCTCTAGAAAGTATGACAGCTTTTATAGAGTGGGAAATTTCCATAGGAAACTTGGTGTGGGAATATGATGAGGGGAAGGAATAAATATGATACAGAAAGAAAATAAAAGAGCATGTATAAAGGGGGTGAGGAGGTGTGGGTGGGTAGGGATATGGGTAAAAATGAGAATTAACTTGTGTCATATACTGGTACAAATTCCCCAATGTTATATGTGATTTTGAGATGTATATAAATTGTACCAATAAAGAATTCAATTAAAAAAATTCAGAATGTGATAGATCACAGATGTGTAAATATTGTATCTTTTCTCTGTTATGAGAAACAAAAGTTGTAAATGTGTTCTAGAATGCATGACAGATACTGTGCAATAGTAAATATTCAAAAGGAAATGGGGTTTAGGGGTAAGTGATGAGGGGGAAGAAAAAAATTGATGGTTTATAAAAAAGGAAACAAAGCTTGTATATATAGGGGCAGGGGGTTGTAGGTTGGGTAGGGGAAGGGGAAAAATGAGAGTTAAGTCATGTCATATACTGGTACAAGTTCTCAATGTTGAGCATAATTGTGATGTGTATACATAATGTACCAATAAATTAAATAAGTAAAAAAAAATTCAGAATGTGCCTTTGCTCTCATGGGCTCTGGGCCTACAAGTGAGAAACAGAATAGTCAATCAAATACACTAAAAACCCATGAGACAAGGGCTTTGGATGAAAGGCACTATACTCTATAAGAATGTTCAGAGGAGGAACCCTGGCAGAAATAAGTTTTCCATAGATGGAGGAATAGGTGTGAAGCAGAGCCCAGTCCTGTATCCAGAGCAGGGCCCTCCCCTGAAACAGGGGCCCCCACCTCGCTCCTGAGTCTGTGTCCTACTGGGTGCCCTCGCCAGGGTTTCTGAGGGTCCCTGTGCACGGGCGCCTTTACACTGTGGGGACTTTGTCTCCCTGGAGCAGGCTGAGGACAAGCAGAGATAGCCCTGCCTCTGTTCTCTCTGCACCCAGACCGCATGGTACCTGGCTTGGGGCGTTTCCAAGGCGAGCAGTCTTCCATAATCATCTTCTCTTGCTCCCTCTCCACCACAGCCACGCCTACTTCATCAAGCACAGTGGGGAGGCTTCTCCCAGGAGGGACAGAGGAAATAACCAGTGAGTATGAGGTCTGCCAAACTTGGGATGGCTTTTCCGGGGAAAGTAGGCTCCCCTGCAAGCCTTTGGTGTGCTGCAGTGCGCTCCCACATCTGCGGGCTCTGAGGTCAGTGTCTGGGTCCGCCTGTGACGATCCCCTTCGTGATAACCTGAAGGGCTTGGTTCAGATGTCGATTTTAGCTCCAGTCTGGAACTGCTTCTCAGAGGACCTGGGGCATGCCACCCAGGACTCTGAAGTTTTACTGAGTCTCTAAAGTGAATGTTTTGTGCATAAACGTTTGTGAATGGCCGCACTGAGGACAGTGGAGAAGCCTCTCTAATCTTCAGACCATGTCACAGCAGCACGACAGACACAGGGGAGGGAGGGGTCCCAACTCCACAAACAGTCACCGGAGGGAGCGGCAACGTCTTGAGGGGCAGCAGCACAGATGTAAGGAGCACATGGAGAGGGTAAGGCTTTGCAGCATTCTTAACATGCCAGGAGGCTGGCAGCTGCCCACCCACCCTCACACAGGGTACTGATTAAAAAGAACTACAATGCGTTTACACAACAGTGTACTGGGCAGCGTTACAGAAGAAGGGAATCATATATGACTAAGACATGTTTTAAGTGAAAAACAAAACCTAAAGTTCTGAGCAGTCTATCTGTGTCTATCTATGTCTATCTATGTCTTTGCAGGGGAAAAAGACAATGTAAAATACATCTTCTATTCAGTCTCACGAAGAAGTGTTGGAGGGAAACAGGAGAATCAACAGAAATGCGGTGAACTGTCATATTACAGCCCCGAGCTGACTCAGGGTCCCAACACCACAGCAGCTGGGGTCCCCCAGCCTGAGAAATGAGGGGAGCTGCACTTGCGTATTTATGGGGTGCCTTTCATGGGCTCCCTCCTTCCCTGGCATACACCCTACGGTCCCCCCTGTGAAGAGTCCCTCACGGCAAGCCTTGCCTGTCCTACCAGTGTCCTTGATGCCCACTGGAATGTTGCTATGACTTGGCAAAACCCGGCCGGAGGTTGCCACTGGTTCTTCAGATGAAAGGCGACACCCAGGATACCACCACAACAAGAAGCAAGTTCAAAGACACCTTGTTCTCCTCCCGGGCAGGGGCCAAAAGAGGGGGCAAGAGAGGTGTCCCCAGGGCTTACCCGAGGCAGGAGTGGAGAGTCAAGCACAAGGAGAGAATGAGAAGGCAGCTGGCCATAGAGAGGGGAGCGGCATGTGGGTCACTGGGGACTTGCAGATAAACGTCAGAGCTCCATTGAAACAAAGCAAGAGGGAAGCTGGGAGACCCGTCTGCTCCGCCAGAGAGATGCTAAGAGTCCTTCTCTGTGGCCCCTGGCTCGGGGGTCTGGAGCTGTACTTCTAAGGCCAGGGAAGAGCCTTTACCACAGGGCTCATGGCACATGGCGTCTGAGCTGGTAGGCTTGCATTTCCCACCTTGCTTTATCTACTACCTTCGGCCACACTGTGCTAGGCTCGGGAATGGGGTTGGCACAGGGCGTGGTGAAGAATGGCAAATGTAGAAACTGCTTTTTCTTGCTGTCTTGGGGTCCTCTGGCTGCCATGCGAAGAAGCCCAAGCCTGCCTGATGATGATGAGAAACACCAGACCAGCTGCCTGCCCCGCTGCCCCCTCCTTCGCCCCCCACGGACTCGCTGGAGGCCTATCAACTGCAGAGTCATGAGGAATAAGAGATTTATTGTGGGCTTAGGTATTGCACAATTGAAAGTCATTAACTAGCAACCACAAAGGAGAGCTGGAAGAGAGGCTGATGGATGACTGTGGCTTGTGCATATGACGCTATTCTTGAAGTCAATGAAGCAGTGAAGGTGGTCCAAGGGCAAGCCTGGCACGAAGCAAGGAACAGTGAGAGCACAGGAGCTGGCATGTGTCTGCTCTGGCTTCTCCCCCTCCGCTAGGGACTGTGTGTGTGCCTGGCCCGGGACTCGGGGACGCAAGGGAGGTTGGTGGGAACTGGGGAGGCTGTGGGCCTTGTTGCTGTGCCCACGGCGGAGGGGGGACCAGCAGGCCAGCCACCCGTGTGAGCTGCGAAAGCCAGCAGCACCAGTGTTACCTTCCCGACTCATGCGGCATCTGGTGCGGTCCGCGCAGTGTGGACGTCCAGGGGGAAGGGCATGCTAACACGGGGCAGTTAAGCTAAGCGAATTCACTGTGCCTATCGACCAGCCTAAACCAGCCGGTTCGCAGGAAGCCAGTCACCAACCCGGACACACGAACCTCCTCAACAGAGTCTGGCCAACACGCCTAGACCAGAAGAACGGCTGGTCTCCTCCCAGAGTTCTGAGCTGAAGAGTCGTGTTAAGCCCCCAAGACGCTGCCCATGCAGGGCGGAGGGGAGCGGAGGTCCAGGGCGGGGTGACAGAGACAGGAGCTGACGCAGCAGCCAGTCCTCAAGGGACACTACCTCCACGTGACGCTTAGCACTTTGATTTCTGGCCCATGTAATTATGCTCTCAGTAAAGAAGAAAATTAACGTAAAAGTATCTGGAGGCAGTGTAGCTGCTGCAAGAAGCGCTGTTGAAAGGTGTGTGCCCGCAGCGGAGCCACCTCTGGCGCTCGCCGTTCTGTGCGGCCGCGTTCCCGGGCTCACCCGGCAGCACCCTGCTGGGAGTCGCCTGCGCACGCCTTTCTGGTTCTTCCCCAACTCAGACCAGCAGTGAGCTCCTGGAGTCTGTCCAAGACCCCTCCGCTACTCTCCCCGCGCTCCTGGCCCTGAAACTTTCACCCCCCCTTCCGGGGCACCCGGACTGCTCCCCGGCTGCCGCCCCCTCCCTCAGGCCCCTCCCCGTATCTCACGGGAGCGGTGTTTCCGGAGTCGAACCTGGATCACGCCACCCACTGTCCTCAGGACCTCGCTGTCTCCCACGATGTGTCGACCTCGTGCAAAGCCCTTGTTGGGACGTGCGGGGTGCGGCAGGCTCTCACCCCCGCCGAGCTCTCGGGTCCCTGACGCCCCCTCCGGGACCCGCCCCGCCGGAGACCGCGGTAGAGCCCTCTCCCTCACGAAGCCCGGAGCTTTCCCGGCTGTCTTCACACTTGACACGAACGGCCGTGATTCTTTCTGCTCCTTTGGACTGCCTGTGCCCACTGAGCCCTGAGGGCAGAGCCCCGTCTGCCTTGTCTGTCAGTGGGCGGCTGAGTGCTGCCCGGGGCTCTGCACAGTGAGCCCCGGCACACGCTCCCCTCCTCCTAACTCCGCAGCCGCCTCCCTGGCGTCCAGCGCGCTCATCTCTTCCTGCCTCGGACGTCACCCCCTGGCAGGCACCTTTACGTCTCTCAGCTTCACTGCAGTTTCTCCGAAAGGCCCGCTTTGACCCCTGATTTACGTGCTCCACTCCCAGTTCTAAGTTTTTCCTTTATCCCTATCTAAAGGTATAATTTGTGCATCCGTGTGATGGCGAGAGCTAATTGTCTCTTGCTAAGAGCTGTATTTGCAGTGAAGAAGGTAAGTTTGATGTGGCTGTGCTCTTCCCAGCTACCTTCGAAGACAGAGGCTCCTGACCCAGGCCCCGCCCACCGCCCAAACCTGGCTGCTGTCAAGGGCTGAGCGCGTTGGAGCAAATAGCCCTCGGCTCTCTGGGCTGCGGCCGCTGCCTGGATGGCAGCTTCCCTGGCAATTCCCTGCAGCTCCGGTTTGTCTGACCATGACAAGGTAACCACTCTCAAGTGGGTGTTGTGCCTCCTGCCAAACTGAGCTCTCTCTGGTGCCCTCTTCTTGCGTTAAAAGCACTGAAACCTGTTCCTGTTTTCTTCCCATTCTCCTCAATTTGTGGTGTGTAACGGGCCATATCTGCCCCGATCCTGGTAGATGACTGAGGGGAGGGAAAAACCAAGTCCGTTAAAAGTTAAGAGAACTCAGTAGGACGGTTGATTTTATGTGGCAGCCCCACCAAGCCATGGGATGCCCACACATCTTATCGAACATTATTTCCGAGTATGTTCTGTGAGACTCTCCAGGGGTCTTGGCATTGGAACTGGGGCCCGGGGAAGGCAAAAGCCCCTTCCCGGTGTGGGCCAACACTGGCCATTCTGTCGAGGGCCTGGCTGGAGGAGGCTTGAACTCATACTCAGTCTGAGCGCTTAAGCCGGAACATGGACCTCTGCCCCTTGCACTCCCGAGTCTCAGCCTTCTAGACTCTGGCTCGCCAGGCTCACATGCTGGAGCTATACCCCCGGCCTTGCTGGGCCTCCACCTTACCCAGGGCAGACTGCAGACTTCTCACCTGCATGCCCACCAGGCTGGCTCCTCTGGAAAACCCTGATCAATGAACTCAGGAAAGTCTCCTGAAGCTTCACTGCCCAGGCTTTTAGAACCACAGTTTCTTCTAAATAGCCGCTCTGAATGTCATAATTTGAGTGTATCATGATGCACTCCGCCGTTTCCTGTCGGAGACCCTCTAGGTCTTATAAGGTCTACAGTCAGCACTGAATGCAGTCTTCTTCCAAGACTTCAGCATGATGCCATTTGTGTGAAATTTCTGAACATTCCCCATGCAACATAGGTGTAGAAAAAGTCGCTGGAGAGGAGTCACTTCTGGGTAGTATTTGAAAAGACTTTCTCTGTATTATTTTGTTTTTACAGTAAGGAAAATACAAGTTTGCATTCCTTATGTGATTAAAGGTTACCTAAAATGTTAACAAAGCAAATATTAGCAAAAAGTTACATCCAAATTCCTTTCCTGAGCAGAGTGAAAAGAGACCACATGCCTGGGCCGCCCGTGAGGGACACTGGGGACGCAGCAGAAGCCAGTGACAGGACGCAGGCAGGAGGGGCAGGGAGTCCGGGGAGCTTTGGTGGCATGCCAGCGAGAGCTCATCGGCAGCTCTGAAGAACTTTCGCCTTGTATTTCCATCTTGGCTTCTTGCGTAAGAAGAGAAGGCTGATCTGTGGAAATTCTCTCAGCCTTCGCTCAGAGCAGGTCCCTGGAACACAGCTGCCTTGCAGCAGTGATCTATCTGGGGCTTCCTGGAATAGTCCAGGCCTGGAATCCATGAGTCCTGGTGTGATCACAGCTACGTGGGGCTGGAGGATGATGTCTGGGTCACCGAAGCACAGTGGAAGGTGTGATGGTGACCCTTGAAGTTTTGTGGGGTTTTTAGATTTTCTTTCCCGACTGCTCCTCACATCTGACCCATCTCTGTGAGGATGTCAGGGTGAGCAGCGCTGGCTCTGTCCACCGAGGGGCGCTGTTCCAGCCTTGTGGACAGTTGAGCCTCTGGGCCAAAAACCCCAGGCTATCTGCACATGTGACTGCTGCCTCTACGTTCCCTCTTCAGCCAGAGCCCATGTCAGGATCTTCGTATTATCTAACTCCAGTTCTAAGTCCTCTGTGAAGCCCTCTTTTCTGGTCCCCCAGGCCCCTCTCCAGGTGGCTTCTGTCCCACTGCCTAGTCACTGCAAAGCTGCCGAGTGACGATGGTCTGCGATGAAAGACAGGGAACCTGGGCAGAGGATTTTTGCTCCTCTGGCTGCAGCTGCTGTTCTCCAGGGTGAGGATCCGGGATGGGAGAGCAGTCGCTGGGCGGGTCAGGCCTGGCTGAGGTGGCCCCCAGGTGGAGGTGAGCCCAGGACCGAGGCCGCCGCCCACACTTTCTGATGGGAAGTAACCTGGCCTCCCCCGCTTTGGTGCCCACTTGCTCCATGATATGCTATAGACGCTGTGGAAACTGGAAATCAGCGCACAGCTTCTGACGGATTCTGAACTTGGCTTCCCATTTCAGTGGAGGGTTTGCTAAAAGAGGAAGTTTCTGGATACAGTCTTCTTGTTTTTTGCTCTTCTCTTTCTGCTTCAATTCTTTTTTTTTTTTTTTTTTTTTTTTGAGACAGGGTCTCGCTTTGTAGTTCAGGCTGGCCCTGAGCTCACTATGTAGTCCAGGCAAGTGTCAAACTCAGCAATCCTCCTGCCTCTGCCTCCCGAGTGCTGGGATGACAGGCGTGAGCCACCACGCCTGGCACTGTAGTGTGTGGTATTGATTGCTGGTGGGCGTGAGTCACCACGCCCAGCATTGTTTTATGTGGTTACTGGGGATCGAACTCAGGACCTTGTGCTTGAGAGGCAGGCACTGGAACCACTGAGCTAAATCTCCGGCCTCTGCTTCAATTCTTTTACTTGGTCTATTTCTCTCAATATAATCTCACCACTTTCTATTCCTCCCCAAACTTTCTAAAATGCTTCCGTAAGGATTTTAAAGTTCTATTTTTTCATTTTCTTTCTTTCTCTCTCTCTCTCTCCCTTTTTTTTCCACTGAAACTTGGAAAGTCCTTTGCATAGTACTGTGGGAAACCTGTGTATAAGAAAAAAATTCTCTTCGTCCAAACATTCATCCAGAGGAAAAAGGCCACACAGATTGGACTTCACCGCAGACCTCCCATGGGCCCCTGGTCTTGTCAGACTGGAGAGACGGGAGGGGCGGAGTGCAGGCCTTGACCCTTCCCCAGCCTTCGGGGGACGCCAAGTTCCCGAGAACACCAGGGACCATCAAGGTATTTAGAGAAGCAGGCTGTATGAATCTTCAAATGTCGTGATCTCTAAACTCAAGCCCCCTCCATCACCGAGGCAGCCGCTTTATGAGTGAAGCACGCACAGGGGTGGTCCGTGCCCTCTCAGCCGGGGTGAGAAGGAGCTGGACTGAGTTTGGAAGAGCTGCGCGCCTGCTGGCTGCCGGTGCTGAGCACAGACCTTGGTGCAGAAGGACGGAGGTTGGCAGCGTCTGGCCATACCTGGAGCGCAGCGGTGCAGTGCATGCGCTGTGGGGTGCTCTAGGGGCCCCTTCCCTAGATGCCTGGAGGGGGCCCCTGCCCTCATGGGATGGAGGGCCGAGATGTGGCACCTCGGCTTCACGTGGTGGGAGCTCCTGTTCTGTGTTAGCCGCACCGGGCCGGATCCGAGAGCCCTTCCGTTTCGGTCTTGTCGCCCCGCCCCGTTTTCCGCGGGGCTGTCCTGCCTCCGGCGCTCACCGACCCTCTGCGCCCCGCACCCTCGCTTACCCGTCCGCCACCTCCGTCTTCCTGGCACACGCCGCCCGCGGTAAGTCCAGACCGTGAGCGGGAGCCTCTCCCGCGGTCGCCGTCTTCGCCCCCGTGCAGGAAGAAGCTGCTCAGCAAACGCTGGTTAAATGAATCTAACAATCAGCATTTGAGAATCAGAAACTTGGTTTGACCCGGCTGTCTATTCTTCTGCTAGGTGTCTTCCCAGACAGTTCGACCCCACGTGATCCATGCACGCCCATCTCTAGCAGAACTGTTTGTAACAGCTGAACCTTGGAAGCGGCCGACATGTCTGTCAAGAGACAGGACAAGGAAAGTGTGACCCTTGCACACAGCGAGTGCAACTCTGCCAGGAAGAAGGATAAACTCAAGTCATGGAAAAACAGATGCACCTGGGGGTTATCGTGCGAAGTGAAATAAACACACAAGCTTAAATATCCTTTGATTTCTTGTAAGAGAAACTCGAAGGATAAAGGGTAAAAGAGAAGAGCGACAGAGAGATGGAACTTTTGTAAACGTGATGGGGGGAGGGGAGAAAGGAATAAAAAGAACGAAGATGTGCTATATAACGGAGCAACGTGGTCAGTCGGTACTGCGAACAAGAGTTAATTGAAAATGAGAACTAGAAAAAGCATTTGGTCTCAAAAGCTAGAGGGATCTTTACGTGTTTATGTCTGACGACACAGTGATGATGCCGGTGGTTCAGCTGCTCGGTCTGTTACAGGGAGTGAGGGGGAAGGTCCGGGCTGCGGGTTTCCCCTTAGAGAGACCCGTACCCTCCTGAGGAGGGCGGGGCTGCGGGGCAGCGTGGGCGACCCCATCGCCCTGTGGAGACTCCGCTCACCGCGCCTATTTCAGTGCGTGTGGCTCCCTCCCGTTGTCCTAGCCACGCACGCCAAGCAGCAAGGACAATAATAACTGACATTACTGGCGTCTCTGCGCGGCGAGGTCTGCTCCGAGTGCTTTGCAGCTGCCATTTCCTGTATCCCTCTTGCAAACCCATGAGGCTTGTGGTGCTATTATTCTTGTCCTAAGATAAAGATACGGAGGCACAAAGCATTAAATAAATTGCTGCAAGTCAACAGTTTAGGGCTGGGGCGGGGGTGGGGCTGTCACCTGGGCATCCAGGAACTGAAAGTCTCTCTGCTCTTGCAGACGCCCCGGTTGGGCTTGTGCGAAGGGGGACAAACACGCCTCACTCCTGGCTTGGGGACCGTCGTTCCTAGAACCGAGTTCCCCAACCTGCCCTTCCAGACTGGGGACCAGGATCTCTGATCTCGCCCAGGCTGAGCCGAGGCGACTCTGACACGGTATAAACACTTTGCTCTTCCGTTTCGTGTAACTGCCACATTTCCAGGTATAGGTACCGCCCCTAGTCTACCCCCGTGAAGCCGGGAGGCCCTCAGGTCACTCTTTCTCTCAGTGTCTTGCATCTCATGTTCAAGAACTAATTTGTTCACCTGACAATGAAGACATAACGGCAGTTTACCTTCAGCTCGTCAGGGCTTCTCCACGAAGGTGCTCACAGGTGAGTCATCCCATCACTGCACGCGCCCATGTATTTGTTCTTTCCACAGACAGTTAGAGATGGAGGGTCTGTCTATGGCAAGGTCGAATGACATCACGGTGAGAAAACACACCTGGTAGCTTCTGCTAAGAGGAGTAAAGTCTAGACATTAATCAGAATTGTCTAATCACAAGTTAGGGTCTTGGTATGGGAGAAGTATATAGGTGCTCTAGGGGAAAATATAAAACTGAACCCCAAATCCTGGGTTCAGAAGAAAACTTTCAGCTTTCCCAGAATCAAGTGTGCCAGCATATGACCGCTGTTCACTGCGGGCAAGTTAAACTCAGAGGCTGGTTAAATCTGGAGAATTAAATATTCTGACAAAAAGATTAGGGTCACTGGGGTGAAGAGACCTGAGCAGTGGTGGAATCCAGTGTCACATGTGCTGGAAACACTGGTGTGAAGCTTCTGCTAAGCTGACTGTGTAAGGAAAATATGAATCAGTGTCACCACCAGGATTCTCTCTCGCCCTCCGTGCTGTGACCAGAGACAGAGACCCGTGTGTTCTAGAAATTTTAGGGGCCATCTAGAGCCCTAGCTGATGGCCTCAGGTGCTTTCCATGGAATCTGAAGCACAGGCGGGACCATCCCAACCCAAGCCTCAGCTTTGCTAGGGTGTGTTCCAAATTCATCTACCCTCTGGTGGGTAAAGCCAGACAGCAGAGATCGGACTTCTCATCATGAAGAACATTCAATAGAATCCTCTTTTTCTTTATTTGAAGGAAGTTTCATAAGATAGTATTTAAAAAATCATCTGGTGTGGGGATAAAGTCATTTTATTGTGTGATTGCCAAACCGCAGAGCTGAGCTGACCAGGAAAGCTCCTTCCTGGACTTTCCTCCGTGGAGCTGAACACCCAGCCATGAAGTCCTGGTGAGCAGAGTAAGGCTTTTCGGGCTCCAGGCTAATCCACCCAGCCGATGGGAGATCGGAGCAGTCAGGGGTGACTGGACCCATCCGGGCCTGTGCTCCCGAGAGCCTTCCGTGGAGAGCGCCGTCTGAGGAGCGCTGTGCAGATGAGGGTCAGCGAGCGCTAGTGAAATTCCTCTTCCCACCACTACCACCCTCTTCCCAGTCAAGCTCCAGAACTGCTATCTGCCTCAGAAGAAAATAAGATTCAGAGTTAGCGGGGGCTCTTAGGAGACTAGACGGAGGTGACTTCTGCTTTCAGGGTGGGGCTATCCCAGTCCTCTCCGAGGCCACCTGACCGCCCCGGCCCTGCCCTTTAGCTATTTGGGCTCATTCATCTATTCCAAACTATTCCCAGTCAGCACCTGTCAGCTAACAGGCTCCACACCAGACTCCGGGCCCACAACAAGTGGTATTTACGTGTTAGGTAGCCAGACTATGATGAAACAGACATACACATCACACGATCACGAGTGCTCAAGGAGCTGTGAGAGGAAAGGCTCTGGGGCAGAACTGTCCAGCTTCCCATTTGCCCCGGAGCCCTGGAGGGCAGACCTGCCCGTCCCGACACCCTCCCCACCTTCCAGACCGTGACAGTCGAGGAGACTGGCAACCGAGTGGGATTACACCTGCTGTCCCTGAACCTGAGCGTTCAGACGAGGACACCAAGAACCACAAGTAGGACATAACTGTTATATCAGCTTAGTCATGATATCAAAGAGTTGGAAAACAGCCTAAAGATCTGTTTTTCTCAAACCTCTTGTTTTGCAGTGACCCGCAGTGGGGAGGGAGCTGGCTACAGTCTCCCAGCGTGTCACCAGGGCAAAGCCCTGGCGGGGACCCAAGTCTCATGACTTTCATCCCAGACCTTCGCCTGTTGTCTTCAATAGAGACGGTAACATTTTTGTCTTATCCCACTCAACCGTCTCTCCATCCATTTGTGGTGCTTTTGTAACTTGAAGAACCTGGATGCGGCAGGAGAGGGAAGATAGAAAGGTCAGGAGTTGAGTAACACTTGTGGTTGGCAGCACACAGCCGCGAGCAGCCGAGCAGCCCAGAGCCTGGCAGCGGAACTGGGACTCGGCTCTTTCTCTCCTAAGTATGTCAGAATTTCCAGAATGTGGAGAAATCATCTTCCTTTTGAGCCCTCCAGCTATCTTTTCAGGGGTGGGGATTTGAGAATGGAGAAAGGGGAGAGAGACAGAGGCAGGTAGGGACGCACGGATAGGATTATTCACCTGTACCTGTGCTGTCTGCTGGCCTCTGCCTGCCTCCCACCTGAGGCAGCTGTGCAGGCCTCTGGCCTGTGCCACATTGATGACGCTACTTTCTGCATCCGACAGCAGTTTGCCAGAGGAAGTCGACTCTAAACGGGTTTCTAAGCTGACAATCCAAGGCTCCTCCTTGACGCGGCAGTTATTTTGTCCAAAATACACAGAGCAAGTTTGCTAAGTCTGGGTCCTTCTGATAAATTCTTGAAAGCAGGGCCTCAGACACCCAGGAGGGAACATCAAAGGTCTCTGGGGGCTGGAGCCCAGAGCTGGCCATTGGCCTGTCCTCACTCACTCCTCTTAGGCGACGGCGCCCCTGGGGCCTCTCCTGGGCTGTGTGCTCAGCGGGGCTCCCTGACTCAGAGCGGCTTGCCGTAGCACAGCCGGTCCAGCCCCCCTCCATGGGAGTCAGTGGACGCTCCCACCAGGCAGACTACGCTGCAGGTTCAGTGGAAGGAAGACAGGACAGAGGACCATCTGAAAGGTGGCCTGGGAACAGGAAGTGACTTTCGGGCTCAGAGAGAAAAGGAAGGTGTGATCAGAAAGTTATCCTCTCACGTTCCCGGGCACTGTGGGCTCTCAACCTAAATCTCTCCTTCTAGGAAACCTGGAGTCTAGAAGTTGCATTTCTGACAGGCTCGTGCTGAGGCTAGTGTTTAGTGAACAAACCCCACTTTTGACACTTGTGTGTAGGGAACAGCCACCGGCGCCAAGTTCCCTATCCTTGGGAGGCCTCAGGTGGAAATCAGTGGGTGCACATTCTCCATAGTTTGATGTGAATCTCTTCTTTCCATTGAAAGTCATGTTTGCATGTGCTGAGGGGCTAGGCAGGTAGTAGGCAATTCCCCGAGGGCAGGGCTTCACTTCATAGAGAAGTATGAGGCGCTGGGTGTGGTACTGCACACCTATCATCGTAGCACTCTGGGAAGCTGAGGCAGGAGGATCACTAGGCAAATTAGTCACTTAGTGAATTCCTGCCTAAAAATAAAAAAGGACTGGGGTTGTAGCTCAGTGCAGAGGCCTTGGGTCAAGCTGAGAGAGAGACAGACACAGATGCAGAGAGAGAGGGAAAGCAGGTGGCACGCTGGGCGGTGGAGCATGGGGGGCAGGGACCCCAGCCGGTGAGCTGGGAGGAGCTGAAGAGGCAAGTGACAGAACCATATCCCAGACTCCCGTGGCCGAAACTGCACAGGATGCAAAACTTTGATCCGCTTTGGCTTTTCCAAGTCTGCTAAGCTTTTCATATTCAGGGGATCCCATGACGAAAGGGAGTGGGCGGGACCCTGGTCTGGCTCCCCAAGGTCAGTGCTGCGTGGACCTCAGCTGCCCGCGTCTGCACCTCTCCCGTGCAGTGGAGTGGCCTCCTCCCATCCTGAGGAGCTTCTGGGGCCACGAGAGCCGGTGAGGCGGCCTTCTGCATCTCCTTCTTCCTTCCCTCCTCTACCTGGTCAGCGAACGTGTCCTGGGAATCAGTCTGTCAGTCAGTCGTGTGACTCTGGAACATCAGGAAGGTCACTAAACAGGGTGCTGCCTCTGTCTGTGGCGAAGAGGCCACATGGGCTTTCTTCTCAGTCGTCTGCCCTTGCTGTGCTGCTGCTGCTGCTAGGAGAAGCCTTAATGGACCACGTCACGGTAAGAGCCAGCTCCCTGGGAGATGTCTCGGGTGCCTCTGCCAGCCTCTCCAGCCGCCCGGGGTCCTCCCAGGCACACAGGAAGTGGCCAGGGGAGGGAGAGGGTGTGGAGGGGAGGGAGAGAGGGGCCGGGAGGAGGGCAGGAAGTCCTGTGTCCCAAGCCCTGCACATGCAGCACGGCCGGGAGACCCCTGGCCTTATTGGAAACTCCTGTGACCCCATTTTAATGCCCCAAATACGGAGTTAAGCCAGGACTGAAGTCCAGCAGTACTGATGATCAACACACTGACATATTTTTGTGCTAGCTGCTGGCAGGTGACCCCCCACCCCGTCCCTTCTACTCTGAGCACGTGGGACTGTCCACAGCCCGCTAGACGTGAGCTTTGGTAGAGGGGCAGAGCCCACACTGCAGGGCGACTTCAGCACAGACGTGGGCTGGCAGGGATGCAGCTCTTACTGTGAAGTGGGCTGATTGACGCTGCCTACAGACCCCCGGCTCTGGAATGATCTCACTAAGGAGACATCCGTTCGAGTGTTCAGTGGGTTTGCTTCTTCCCAGGCAGGAAGGACGGATGTCGGAAGTGGTGGGTAGAAAGGAGGGACGGCCAGGAGGTGAGTGATAAAGAGCAGACCCGAGGTGCAGGGCCAGGGACCCCTGCCATGTTCAGTCCACGTCTTCTTCAAGCCCAAAGAGAGAGCAAGTGCTCGGTGCAGGTCACGGTGCTTGCAGTTCGCTGAGTGGAGCACAAAGTGTCATTGTCCCCAGTGCCGGCCCGCTGCCCGCTAACGTACTCCCCCCCGCACCTCCTCATGGCACAGGCGAATGTCAGAGCCCTCTCTGCTGCACAGCCCGGCAGCGCCCGGGAGGAGGGCCCCCCTGTTTCTCGGGGGCTCCTCTGATTTGCACTTTCTTGGCAACCTGCAGAAAGGTATCAGGATCACCAGGTGTACCCCGGAATCCTGATATGCTTGAAATTTAATCAAATACCCCTCAAAATGGGACTGTTTACCTGACTCCTGGAAGCTTCCACTTTCAGAATATTTAAAAGCTATCGAAATACAAATTACTAGGATTCTACCCCCATAGAATGTGCTTTTTAGGATTTACATATCTTGATATATGTCTCCCTCTTCCCAGAAAGGGGGCCAGGTGCGTCGTGGTTCTGACATTATAGTGCCATGGGACAAGAAGAAAGCTCAGTGCCAACCGTGTTTATAATGAGACTTCGCCCCATTCTTCGGTGTCTGTGCCCTGGCCAGAGGGCGCACAGTGGCCATCAGGACAGTCCCAGGTGCTGCAGTTTCTGAGCCCAGAAGCCCAGCTCTGCCTCCTTTCCGGCCCAGGGCTTTGAAGTCGCGTCTGGCTCTGGGGGCGGAGGTCTGAAAGTCAAGGCCGCAGCGCCCCAAAGATCTTGCCAGGCTTAATTCCCAGCACAGCCCTAGGAACGCCCCCCCCCCCCTGCATAGGTGAATGGTGAGACCCCAAGTCCCCCAGTCATGCCCCACGATTCCTACTTTCTGCCACTTGTTTTTCAAATATTCTTTTTCTTAACCTGATGCCCCTAAAGATGCTTTCACTCTGATTCAGTGGAATCAAAACCCGACTGTGTTACTTTTCCATTTCTCTGACAAGATTGGTAAGATAAATATTTTAAAGAGAAAAAGGATTTTTGGCTCATGGTTTCAGAGGCACAGGTCCATGGTCACTTCACTCTTCTGCTCCTGGCTGGGGGTGGCCCAGCCCCTTGCTGGAAGCCTGCTCACCTCGTGCTAGTGGGGTAACAGAGAGGGCACAAAAGTGTGTGCCAAGGTCCCGACATCATTCCCAGAACACCCCTGTGGCCTGACTTCCTTCTGGTGCGTGATAAGCAACGGTCCCACCTGCTTACTCACTCGGGGTCCTGGAGGCTCTATCCCCTCCCCCTCCCACTGGGGACAGAGGTTCCAGCACACGACCCTTTCAGAAGCAGTTACGATCTAACCACAGTAGCTACGAACTTGGCTTGAACGGCCTATAGCTGTCTGCTCCAGGCTGACCATTGTGAGAGTCTGATTTCTCTCCCTTTACTCTGCCTAGTTTGCTAGACCAGTGAAAGAGAAAAAAATACGTTGTCAGTTTTTGGAGAAATTTTCACAGCTCCTGGGGCAGCATCTTTTGCACAGAAAGCTCCATTATCTATTTGTGGAATGTAAAATAATCATTGCATTTTAAAGAAACTTTATTATCTATTTCTTTTTTTTTTTTGCTTTTTGGAGACAGGGTCTTGCTTTGTAGTTCAGGCTGGCCCTGAGCTCACTATGGTGCCCAGGCAAGCCGCCGCGAACTCAGCAATCCTCCTGTCTCTGCCTCCCCAGTGCTGGGATTACAGGCGTGAGCCACCACGCCCAGCATTATATGTGGTAACCGGGGATCGAACTCAGGTCCTTACGCT
>PVIC010000141.1:96590-160826 GCA_004025085.1 Thryonomys swinderianus | reverse complement strand
GGGCCGGAGGGTTAGCTCAGTGGTTCCGGCGCCTGCCTCGCAAGCGCAAGGTCCTGAGTTCGATCCCCGGTAACCACATATAATGCTGGGCGTGGAGACATGCCCACCAACAATCAACACCACATACCACAATGCCGGACGTGGTGGCTCACGCCTGTCATCCCAGCACTCGGGAGGCTGAGACAGGAGGATTGCTGAGTTCGCGGCGGCTTGCCTGGGCACCATAGTGAGCTCAGGGCCAGCCTGAACTACAAAGCAAGACCCTGTCTCCAAAAGCAAAAAAAAAAAAAAATATATATATATATATATATATAGATAGATTGTATATTTTATATAGAATATATATAAAATATATAGATTGTATATTTTATATAGAATATATAATATATATATTCTATATTAAATATATAATATATAGATTGTATATTTTATATATAATATATATATATAAAGTATACAGACTGTATATTTTATATGTGGAAATTTTGAGGACACAGAATAGTCAAAACAGTTCTAAAAATGAACTGCATTGAGGAACTCACATCTTAATTTTAAAGCTTCTAGAAGAAAACTAATCACACTGTGGTCCTGTCTCAAAAAAAAAAAAGATTCTGTAGTCTCATTTGGGAATAGTCAATGGAGATCTGAATTGCTATCAAGGTGGACCCTAATATACCTGGTATCTTTATAAATCAGGGAAATTGTGACCCAGACAGACACATATACACAGGAAGGATGCCTGTAGTGTGACACAGCATTAGAAGTCAATGAACAAAGATTACTAGTGGCCCATGAGAAGGGAGAAGAGGGTGGTGCAGATTCTCTGTCAAAGCAGGATTAACCCTGCTGATACTCTGATTTTGGCCATCTCAGACTCTAGATGTGAGACAAAAACTTCTGTTTAGGGTACTTTTCTAGAGTAGTCCTATCAGTAAGTGTGTGTTTATTTTGTTAAATGTATTCCTCAGTATTATATTTTGATGCTATAGCTGTATTTACATTTAAAATGTCTGATTTGTTCATGCAAGCTAGAGAAACATAAATGATTTTTATATACTTATATCCTGAAATCTTGCTGAACATGACTACTAGTTTTAATAGTTTATTCCTAGGGATTTTCTATGTATAAGATCATGCCATCTGCAAATAGAGAGTTTTATTTCTCCTTTGTTCAATATGGATGTCTTTTCTTTTTGGCCTAATTTCTCTGGCTAGAACTTCTATTATAATACTGAACAGACATGACAAGAGTGAGTATTCTTGTCATGATCTTAGGGGGAAAATAACCAGTCTTTCATATTAATATGACATTGCCTGTGGATTTTTCTTGGATGCCCTTTAAGAGGTGGAGGAAGTTCCGTTCTAATCCTACTTCCTTGAGTGATTTTGATCATAAGGGGAGGCTGAATTTTGTCCAGTATCTTTTCTATATCTACTAAAATCACCATGTGTTGTTGGCTCTTTATCCTATTAATACGTAATACTATATTGACTTTTTTGATGTTAAACTCACATTTCTGCACCAAATCTCATTTGATTTTGGTGTATAATACTTTTATATACTTCTGGATTTGTTTGTTCACATTTTATTGATGATTTTTGCATTGACAGTTATTATACACACTCATGTATCTGTGCTGGCCCTCTGTCCCATGTTTTTTCTAGTTCTGACTTCATGGTAATAATGTCCTCATAGAAAAAGTAGGGAAATATTTCCCCCTTTTTAAAAAGTATTTGGAAAAATTACTATTAATTTTTCTTTCATAGTCTTCAACAACAAAAGCTAGGTGTGGTGACAGATCCCTGTAATCCCAGCACTTGTGAGGCTGAGGTAGGAAGGTCACCTTTAGGATAGTCTGGGCTATCTAGTGAGACAGTCTCAAAAAAAAAAAAAAAGTCAACAAAAAAACCATCAGGGTTTTGACTTTGTACAAAGAATATTTCAGTAGTAATTCAATTCTTGACTTGATACATGTGCATTCAAATTTCCGATTTTAAGGCAGTTGTAGTGATCTGTGTCCTAAAAATTTGCCTATTTTGTCTAAAATATCTAATTTGACAAAAAGTTCATAATATGCTTTTTAAAAAATATGTAATGCTTTGTGAATCTGCATGTCATTTGCATGCACAGTGGTCATGCTAATTCTCTGTATCATTCCAGTTTTAGTATATGAGCTGCTAAAGTGAGCACTCTTTCTCAATTAAGTTTTCTTATTCTTAACCTTCATTGTTCCTAGAATTCATTCTTCAGTTTTAGAGAACAGGAAGTCACATTTCAGATATCTAGCAGGTTCGGAGTTAGGCTTGCTTCCCAAGTATTTAACTTATTTTAAATACTTGCTCCAAGTAGTGAACTTATTTTATCTTCCAGAAAGTTTAATGTTTCTGGTTTTTTTATGCATCTGTTTTAACGTTTAGATCTCTGATCCATTTTTATTTTAATTTAGTGTATGGTAAGAGAGAAGGATCCAGATCCATTCTTCTGCAAACAGTTAACCAGTTTACCCAGTATCACTTGTTGAAGAGGCCATCTTTCTTCCAACTTATTCTTTTTTTTCCTTCTCCAAATATGTCTAATGAGGATTCTGTGTCCTCAATTCCATTCCATTGACCCATGTTCTACTTTTTTTCCAGTACCATGGTTTTTATCACTGTTGCTTTATAGTATAGCTTGAAGTCAGATATTGCTATGTCTCCTGCTTTGCTTTTATTCTCCAAAATTATTTTTGCAATTTTGGGCCTCTTCTGGCTCCATATGAATTTTAGGATTATTTTCTCTAGATATGTAAAGTATGTTGTTGGTATTTTGATGGACACTGCATTGAATCTGTATAATTTTTGAAGTATGGCCACTTTTGACAATATTGGTTCTGCTTATCCAGGAGCAGGGGACATTTTCCTTTTCTGATCTTTTTCAATCTCCTTTTTTTTCAGAGCACTGTAGCTTTATTTGCAGAGGTATTTCACTTCCTTAGGTTAATTCCTAGGTATGTGGTTTTTCTTGAAGCTACTGTGAATGGCATTGTTTTGATAATTTCATTCTCATCTCATTCATCATTGGTGCACAGAAATAAATGCTAATGATTTTTTTGTGTTAATCTTGTATCCTGCTACTTTGCTGACATTGGTTGTTAAGTCTAAGAGATTTTTGGTGGAGTCATCTATGGTTTGGTTTGAGTCTTCTATGTAGGATATCATGTCACCTGTACATAATTTCAGTTCTTCCTTTCCTACATATATCCCATTTATTCCTTTCCCTTGCCTAATTGTTCTGGCTAATGTTTCAAGTAGTATGTTGAATAGAGGTGATAATGGATAACTCTGTCTTGATGTAGTACTTTATTATTCAGATGTATGTTGATTCAAATCTTTTTCATTTCTTCATTAAAATCTTACAATTTTCCTTGACTTGCCTAATTGTTCTGGCTAATGTTTCAAGTAGTATGTTGAATAGAGGTGATAATGGATAACTCTGTCTTGATGTAGTACTTTATTATTCAGATGTATGTTGATTCAAATCTTTTTCATTTCTTCATTAAAATCTTACAATTTTCCTTGACTGGATCTTTGCATATATATTTCTTGTTGAATTTGTTATTCTTAGGTATTTATAGTTTTTTTTTTGCTATTGTAAATTGGGTCTTTTCCTCCATTATGTTTTATTTTTCTCTTTTATGACAAGTATGTTCATCCATGTTGTAGCATGTTTCAGGGACTATTATCTTTTCTGTGACAAGCCATTCAACATAAATTAACTTAAAGGAGGAGAAATCCAAGTATATTGGCACAACCCATGTTCCTAGCACTTAGGAAGGTTGGGCAGGGGGATCAGCAATTTGTAGCCAGCTTGGGCTACATAGTGGAAACTTTCAGCTAGGAAGCCAACAGAGAATGATAGAGCCAGAAAGCAAGGGTCCCTCATGTTTTCCAAACTGTTAGTTCTGGTATACAAAGAAGCTACTGATTAAACAATGCTGTTTAAATCTGGCTATGTTTATGCTGTTTGAGTTCCTTTGAATTTCTGAAATAGTCACAAAATACTCATGTTTTATCTGATTCATCATAACCGAAGGCAGCAGTACTTGAGGGAGAGAATATACTGAGGAACTTATATGATGTATCAAAATATCAAATGGAAACTGGAGAACATTTATGAAAATAAATTTGCTTCATGAGCATATAGGAGAAGCTGATTAGAAGCAAATACACTAATACCTCAGTTCATGAACACTTCTTTTGCAAACAATTCAGTTCATAATCAAAAGTGTTCAGCAAAATTTTACTTATATTTGCAAATTCAGCTTTGGATGACAAATATGACCATAGCCATCTTGCCTAAAATTGTAAAATAAAGTAAGTTCGTAAACTGAGGTACCACTATATTTGTACTCAAAGCTTATTACTTAAAGCAACTAATGATCATAATGGGTTAATGCTTTTATAGTGGGAGGCAAGGGCATGATGGTGTGGCTGGAACAATTAGACATGACCTACTACATGGGGAAATTTTTAACCAGAAGGGCAGAACAGCAGCACTCAAGCCTGACATGGGATCAAGCCAAACCCTGCACCTGGTACCAATCTTCTGCTATAAGGATATGCTGAAACCTGATGTTAATCTAGCTTGAGAACAAGTGGTATCATCTGATCAAAGAAGACATACAAGGGCAACAGCAATTGAATTTGGGGCCAATGCCCTCATATTCTTATCGTGGCCCATTCTGCTGGCAGGATATATCCTCTATCTTTTCCTTTAAAGCATCATTTCTTCCCCTGAGCACTTGTTTTGCATTTCTTTTCTTTTTAAAGTATCTGCCCTAAAATAATGGTAGACTTTCACATCCACCAATTGTCCTAACCAACTACTGATTGGGACAAATAAGGACCTAGAAAACACTGCTGGGTCCCACCATATCCTGTAACACTTCTTTAAATAAGAAACTAAAGTAACACTATTGTTTAATGCTACTTTGTGTTATAGTTTATATCTGGATGTTTCCCCAAGGTCTCAAAGGCAAAACTTTGAATGGTGATTGAATCAGGAAGTACAATTGCTAAATGTGATGTTAGGGGATGGGACCTGAGCAGAAACGGCAAGTCACCGGGGACATGACTAGGTAGGGTGAATCCCTTTTCCAGTTCTTCCCTTCATTTTCTGTTTCCTAGCTGCCATAACATGAGTAGTTTTCCTCGACCAAGGCCCTTCTGCTATGCAGTTTTTACTACAAACTGAAATTTCTAAACTGTAAGCCAAAATAAACTCCTTCTTTTTAAGTTCAGGTGTTGGGTATTTGGTCCCAATGGCAAGGAAAGTCACTAAGACAGATTTTGGTACCAGAAGTGGGATCATACCTTTGACTATTTTACTGTGGTTTAGAAGTCTTTAGAAGTAGTGTGTGGAAGGAGTCTAGAAAGGTTTTGAGATAGTGGCTAGAGAAGCAGCTCTAGAATGCTGTAGGCCAAGCTTGAGGGGAGGTTTGAGCTTGAGCTCAGAAGACCTGGCTACTGATAAAAAGGCAGATGGTAAAGATTAGTCTTTGGAGGCTTCAATTGGAAACAAGAATTCCACTGGCAGTTGGACCATGTGCATTATGTTTTGGAAGAAAATTTGTCCACATTGAGTTCATGTCCTGAGACTTTGCAAAAGACTGAGATTATGGGCAGTAGACTAATCCGGTAAAGAAATTTTCAAGGTATCCCAATGTTCAGGCTGTAGAATCAGTACTACCTATAGCTTTTAGCAAGCTTTACACTGGGAAACAGAAGAAAAGTGACCATTTAAAATGTTTTTACTTTCACCAATAAGGTATCTAAAAGTTTTGGCTGATTAAAAGTTGGTTGCTTGGGCCGGAGGGTTAGCTCAGTGGTTCTGGCGCCTGCCTCGTAAGTGCAAGGTCCTGAGTTCGATCCCTGGTAACCACATACAATGCTGGGCATGGAGACTCACGCCTACCAACAATCAATACCACATACCACAGTGCCAGGTGTGGTGGCTCACGCCTGTAATCCCAGCACTCAGGAGGCAGAGACAGGAGGATTGCTGAGTTCAAAGCTTGCCTCAGCTACATAGTGAGCTCAGAGCCAGCCTGAACTACAAAGCAAGACCCTGTCTTAAAAAAAAAAAAAAAAAAAAAAGTTGGTTGCTTGGGCCAGAGATTTAGCTCAGTGGTTCCAGGGCCTGCCTCCCAAGCGCAAAGTCCTGAGTTCAATCCCAATAATCACGTACAATGCTAGGTATGGTGACTCATGCCCACCAGCAATCAATACCACATACCACAGTGGTGGCTCACTCCTGTAATCCCAGCACTCAGGAGGCAGAGACAGGAGGATTGCTGAGTTCGAGGCTTGCCTGGTCTACATAGTGAGCTCAGGGCCAGCCTGAACTACAAAGCGAGACCTTGTCTCAAAAAAAAAAAAAAAAAGTTGGTTGCTAAAAGATTAACATTATTTCCCAGCAACACCCACTGTTTCAATCATAAACATAATGTCAGCAGTTGTGGCTTTCTCATACATTGCCTTTATTGGTCTGAAGTACAGTAATTCCTTTACATTCATACTGTGCTGAGGATTTTTGCCTTAAATGGATATTGAATGTTGTCAAGTACTTCTTCTGTATCTAATGCAAACATGATACCTATTAACCTTTATTGCATATTTAAGCTTTATAAAAAGATTAACCTTAGAAAGAAACTATTTTGTAACAGGACAATAAGAAGGATGCCTTGAGGGCATCATGAGAATCAGCAGCAACCCCCATTCTCAGGCTAAGAGGGTCAAAAGTGAAAAGTTTTACTTGGAGAAGAGGCCTCCAGGAAATCCAGGTCATCCAAGGCCAACAAGAAAAGTTTCCTGAAGCTCAGCCAGGTGACTATGCACCCATGATCCACAGGAGCCTGGCTGCTGCTCAAGCTGGTGGCAAATCTTGGTGTCATCCATGTGGTACTGGTTTTACAAGCATGCAGAATGCAAAAGAGTTATGCTATCAAGGAAGATTCCAACTGAGTTTCAGAAGACCTATGATGCCAAGGAGTGTGCCCCTAGAGGGCAGTATGTGAAGCTGAGAGTGAAGTCAGAAGTGCAGTGGATATACCAGAAAGTGGAAGAAGCCAGGTATGTGGAATATCTTCTGAGCAAAGCCACTGACAGAGAGCAGAATGACCTCTATGCCCTCATGGGGGCTGCAGGAGGCAGTGTTATAGGGGCGGGGCTGCCCAAGCCATTTGCAGTTCTCATCTTGCCACAACTTGCCCCAGGTGCTGGATATGGATCTAGTAGTTAAAAACTTTTTTAAAATTTTATTTTATTTTTACAGGCTCTCATAGCTAAGAGTTTGCCTTGAGACTCAAAGAGACTTTAGATGTGGGTTTTTCCACAATGTTGGAACTGTTAGGACTTTGGCAACTCTTAGAGAGAGAGAAGAGAGAGAGAGAGAGAGAGAGAGAGAGAGAGAGAGAGAGAGAGAGAGAGAACAAATTTTTCACAGAGACACATACGAGTCTTTTGGGGGTCAAGGGTAAAATGTTAACGGATGTTACCCCAATGTCTTATGTGCCTATAAGCGGGCTTTAGAAGAATACCATAGCTACATGTGATGTTAGGAGAAGCCTGGTTGAAAAGGTGAGTCACTGGGTAGCTAAGATGTATCTCCTTCTCCATGTGGTTCCTCCCTTCTCTTTCTGCTTCCTGGCTTCCAAGACACAAGCAGCCTCCATGCAGGATCTTCCATGTGGTTTCTATGTTTGAGCTTCCCAAACATGGATGAAACTTCTATAACAGCCAAAATAAACCTCTTTTCCCTCAAGTTGTGGGAGCTAGATATTTTGGCCTAGTGGCAGGGAAAGTAACTAAGATATTCTGAGTATTTCATATGTAAAGTCTGAATTTCTAGATATTCAATGTACTGTGTGCTATGTCCTTTATGAAAAAATATAAAATCTCCACGTTAATATGTATACTTAAGGCAATCTTAACTTTTTCTGGTATGGGGATTAAATGAAGGCCTTGGCACTGAGGTACATCCACAGCATTGATTTTTTTGTTTTGTTTCATTTTGTTTTCTGAGACAGGGTCTTGCTAAATTGTCCAGGCTAAGCTCAAACTTCCCTCAGTCTCCTTCCAGGATGCTGAGATTACAGGTATGTGCCATCATGCCTAGCATGATTTTTCTTTCTTTCTTTCTTTCTTTCTTTCTTTCTTTCTTTCTTTCTTTCTTTCTTTCTTTCTTTCTTTCTTTCTTTCTTTCTTTCTTTCTTTTTCTCTCTCTTTCTTTCTTTCTTTCTTTCTTTCTTTCTTTCTTTCTTTCTTTCTTTCTTTCTTTCTTTCTTTCTTTTCCTTCCTTCTTTCTTTTTCTTTCTTCCTTTCCTTCCTTCTTTTTCTTCCTTCCTTCCTCTCTTCCTTTATTCCTTTCTTTCTTCCTCCCTCCCTCCCTTCCTTCCCTTTTTCCTTTCTTCCCCCTCCCCCGCCCTTCCTTCCTTTTTTGCTTCCAAGGTAGATGCAGTACCACTTAAGCCAAATCCCCAGCCACAATTTTACTTTTTAAGAAAAGGTTTCTATGTAGTATTATTTTGTTGTTGTTGAACTAGATACTCCAGTTCACTTGAAAACATGAGAGGTAGATATCTAGAAAAACTTTAAGTGGGAAAAATAAAGATGTAACAATGACAATCTCCATACTACATAGTAGAAGCTTTAAAACACTGCTGGGCCGGAGATTTAGCTCAAGTGGAACCATGCCTACCTTGAAAGCACAAGGGCCTGAGTTCGATCCATAGTACTAAAAAAAAAAAAAAAAAAAAAAAAAGAAAGAATGCTGTAGTTTATACTGTTTGTCTCCCCAGAGAGTCATGTGTTGGGAGTATGCTGTCCACAGTGGCCGTGTGGAGGTGGTGTGGGCCTTTAACAGGTAGAACACAGCGGGATTTTCTCAGTTCACTGGAGTGCTGTCCTCTGAGGGTGCTGAGGGATTGAGGTCATCCTCCCAAGAGGGTTGTTATAAAATAACAACCTTCTGATATGTGCCTCGGTGTGATCCTTTACATGCATACATGCTCTTGCCATCTGCCAGGGGGCCCTTGCCAGACCCTACACCCTTTCTGGCCTTTCATCTTTCAAAAACTGAGTCAAATAAGCCCTTTTGTTTTCATAAGCAGTTTGCATAAAGTATTCATTATAGCAATGAGAAACTGACTAATGCAAAAGTATGGTACTAGCATGTAGTAGAAAGACCAAAGAAATAAAACTAAAAAGAACAGAAATAGGTCCTTTAAGAAAGAAAGTTAATGTATGGAGAAAGCTGTAATTCAAGTCACTAGAAGGAAAATAGATTAACCAAGAAAAATTCTTTTGTCTTTTTTTTTTTTTTTTTTTTTGCTTTTTTGAGACAGGGTCTCGCTTTGTAGTTCAGGCTGGCCCTGAGCTCACTATGTAGCCCAGGCAAGCCACCGCGAACTCAGCAATCCTCCTGTCTCTGCCTCCCGAGTGCTGGGATTACAGGCGTGAGCCACCATGCCCGGCACTGTGGTATGTGGTACTGATTGCTGGTGAGCGTGAGTCACCATACCCAGTATTGTATGTGGTTACTGGGATCGAACCAGGGATCTTGCACTTGCTAGGCAGGCACTGGAACCACTGAGCTAAATCTCTGGCCTGATCAAGAAATATTCTGAGGACAGCCACTTAAAATATATATATATATATATATATATATATATATATATATATATATATATATATATTTGTAATGTAAAAAATGGAAGCTTAATGTAAAAAATGGAAATAGAACTACAAAGAAACATAACACTGTTCTTTAATAACTTTAGACTAGAGCTGGTCATGTTAATACATATCTGTAATCCCAGCTCTTGGAAGGCCAAGGCAAGAGGACTACTGCAAGTTTGAGGCCAGCCTGCCCTATACATTGAGTTTCTGACCAGTTCAAACTATCTGAACTACACAAGACCCTGTTAAAAAACAACCCGCACTCAAACCAAAAACAAAACATAAAACAGGACCACCAACTCAGGATCCCTTCTGGAAAATCCAGGAATTTGCCAGCCGTGATAGTGCACAATTCTGTAATTCTAATACTTGGGAGCCTGAGGCAGAAGGGCTTCCACGAGTTTGAGGTCAGCCTGGGCTATATAATGAGTTGAAGTCCAGCCTAAACTACATAGTGAGACCTTATTTTAAAAAAAAAAAAACAAAAAGAAGAAGAAGAGAAAAAGAAAAGAAAATCCAAAGCTGTTACTGCCAATAAAATTCTCCTAATGTCCTCAAAAAAATACAAACATTAGATTATGAAAGGTCTTTGTAACTGAACTCAGTACCCACAACCATGAAAAGAAAGATATACTGAAGATAAAAGATAAAACTTCTGAGCTATGCATGATGGTACATGTCATAATCCCAGCCTCTGGGAGGCTGAGACAGGAGGAGCACTGCAAGTTTGAGGCCAGCCTGAACTACATAGTGAGTCCTTGTCTGGAAAAAAAAAAGATTAAAATTTCTACACAGTTCCCAATGACCTGGATTTCTTGGAAGCTCAAAAGGCTTCACAGTGCAGCAGGTTCAATGTGCTGATAGTGAGCTTGTGGCACTTGCAAGCTAGCTGCTTACACATAAGAAATTTAAATAACAGTATAATATTATTGTAAATATAACCTTAAGTAAAAAAGGCAAGAAAAAAAACCTATGCAGAAATCAAGGATATAGACAAATTCAATATATAGTTAACAAAGACAGAAATATGTGTAGTTCATATCACAAAGGACTAACAAATCTCCCTAATGCATGAGACTGGCCAGAGAACAAAACTAAAAGATTATTTTGGTAAACGTTCAAAAATCTGATTACACATTTTGTTGGCAAACATGGTGGGGGTACGGGCATTCTTGTATATTACAGGTCAGAGTACAGGATGGTACAAAACCTACCAATGACCATTCTCAATAGCCTTCAAAATTACACATGTATATTGCATGGAGCACTTCAATACCGAGTCTCTCTGATAATCAAGACAGCTCCTAGTGGGCAACACTCAGCGTACATGTGCTGACAAAGGAGAAGCTTGAGGTCCCTGGTAGGATGGCATGAGATGTCATCATGCTACAATGAATAGCACTCAATTTAAAATTTAAGATTTAGTTCACTTATGAATTATTTACTCGTAGTATTTTCTGTTTATTAGTTTTTGGACCTTGGTTGAAACTGAAAGGAAGAAGAAAATGCAGAAAAGAAGGGACTATAGCATGCCTACCTGGGATCTAAGACACTGTGACCATTCACTAACTCATATTCTATTGCCAATCTTAGTGTTAGGCACTCGATTAGACATTAACAGACCTGGGGGACAGGCTGTTGGGGCTATTCGAAAAGAAGACCATGTGATTTTTTTGTTTTCTCCTTCACTTTCCTAGTCATGAGCTATAGACAAAATCCA
This sequence comes from Thryonomys swinderianus, assembly GCA_004025085.1. NCBI lineage: Eukaryota > Metazoa > Chordata > Mammalia > Rodentia > Thryonomyidae > Thryonomys > Thryonomys swinderianus. The sequence continues at coordinate 149,389 of PVIC010000141.1, read as the reverse complement.
CATATGTTGCATTTTGAACTTTAGCTCAAAAGAACATAACATCCTCTGGTCATGCTGATGAGGTCCAGGGCCTGTACAAAGTCCAGACCCTGGGTGAGAGGTTGGAAAAACCTTGAGGTCTCAAAACAAACTAAAAAGACCTAGGGAGGACCTATGAGGTGAACACAGCCCCTCCTCATGACAAAACAATGGCCTTGAAGGAAGAAAAGAAAATTCCTTAAAAGGCAGTTATTCTTTTTTGTTTGTTTGTTTTTTTGGACAGGGTCTCACTTTGTAGTTCAGGCTGGCCCTGAACTCACTATGTAGCCCAGGCAAGCCTCGAACTCAGCAATCCTCCTGCCTCTGCCTTCTGAGTGCAGGGATTATAGGTATGAGCCACCATACCCAGCACTGTTGTGTGTGGTACTAATTGCTTGTGGGCATAAGTCACCATGCCGGGTATTGCTGTATGTGATTACTGCTGGACTGAAACAGGAACCTTGGGTTTGCTAGGCAGGTGCTGGAACCACTGAGCGAAATCTCCAGCTCCAAAAGACAGTTATTCTTATAAATGAAATTGGAGACCTCATTCAGGGCAGGTGACATCATAGTGCTTTCCCACTATCACACATCTTCCCTTGCTTTGAAAATCTATCCTTTTGCAATAAATTCTGTCTATATTCAATACAACAGCCTATGTGTCTTGTCTGCAGTTTTCATCAGACACAAAGGACTGAGATGTTTCTGGTTGCTTGCGGTGTTAGGCCTCCCTAGCATTAGGACCCCAAGTAACACTAGGAAGAGCCAAAGAACAAAATAAAGCCAAAAGATAAAACTAGACATCTTTAATCTTTTGAGGCTAACAGTAATTCATAAGAGGAAATATTTTTATTAATACCTGAAGAACTAGAAGTATCTTAATATTGTCACTTTTTAATTTTTTTTTTCAGTACTGGGGATTGAATTCGGGCTTTTCTGCTTCCAAAGTAGGCACGGTACCACTTGAATTAAATCCCTGGCCCCTTGTCACTTTTTAAAATGATAAAATGGACTTTTAAAAAATGGACTTAAGATTAATGATGTTTGTTTTGTTTTTGTGCGCCTGGTGCTGGGGTTGAGCACACTGAATTACATCTTCAGTCCTCTTTTATGAACTTACTTTGAGAGAGGGTCTCAGTGAGTTGGTGAATCACCCATGCTGGGCTTGAACTTGTGATTCCCATGCCTCAGACTCCCAGAGAGCTGAGATCACAGGTGTGTGCCATCACACCTGCTCCTGGGTCTCATATAAGACATACATGAAGACATTTGAGTTGAGATTTCCCTTAAAATAAAATTATACATGATCCTCAGAGATGATCCCAACTTTCATCTGAAAAGATTTCATCCCTTCATTGGAGACCAGTCACAGAAATAAAGACTTAGAAGCTCAAAGAAAAAACTCAGAACACGAAATAAGCCATTGCATAAAAAAGTCACTGTTCATCCATAGTAGCAATAATTTTTTTCTATGTATCAATTTTATATATATAATTTTACTATGTAACCATGTTTTCATTGGCCCTGTTTTTGTTTGCCCAACCATAAAAGACTGCATAGTACTGTCCTCCCCCCCACTTCAACTGATTTTATTAGTATAACTTTATGGCTCTTATAAAGGTATTCCAGTATGTTACAATACAGACTTAATGATTATTTACTGATTGCTTTCTAATACCTGGATACTTTAAGCACAATTTTTAAAAACATTAGACACTGTTTCAAAACAGTACATACAGGAATCTCTCCTTAGCTACTTCTTAACCTTATGAGAAGTGAATTGTCATAAAAACCAGCAGAGCAACTAGACAACTTATTACTTATGAATGATAAGGAAAGGAGAATCCAAAGTCACTGTATATTCAGTTTAACAGAATATTCCCTCTAGCACTGAGACTTATCTCTAATTGATAATATGTGAGAAGATTCTATGCAAGTAAAAACAGAAAATGCAATTACATTTTATTGCAAGAAATTTGGAAAACGTATTTTTAACAAAGTTAGCTCTTCAAAAGTGTTACCTTAGGCTGTCTCTTAATAGCTCCTTTTCACAAGTGTGAAATTTAATGAAGGCAACAGCATTTATAAGCAAGACCAAAATGGTATCTTAATTACTAGCTGCATTTTCTTAGGCAACAAGAGATTAAATGAAAAGAGAAATTAGTTTTACAAATGGCATCATCCATCTTTATGTTACACCCCCCTCCATCAAGTCACAGATGGTTATGTATCTTGAACTTCCTCTAATATTGTAGGCAATTTTCTTTTCCTTGGGCACACCCAAATCCATCACGACTCTAAATTATATATTATTTTGCAATCATTTATAAGGGTTGAATCTGTTCCTTCACTGACCACATAAAATAGTTTCTCCCTTACTATGCTCTACACAGATGTTAAACTAAGATTTGTTGAAACTATTAGCCCTGTATGTTTGCAATGGGCTCACTCATGGCTTAGTCTGCTGTGGTGGTGAAGCTATGGCTTGCAGGTTGTTTTTATTTTAAGAAAAAGATATTAATGTAGGAGCTGGGATTTTTCTCTAAACTTAAGCCTCAATATTCAGGTTTAATTGCAATGTTGGCACTTTGTGATAAGTGGGTTTGGGGTATAAATTTGGGCACTTTTCTCCAAAACGTTCACCATCACTGATTTAGGGGAATACTTGATATAATCAACTCTAAAAAAGGGCTCTTGGTCCACTTGCTACTGCTGAATATAGCAGCCACAATCTGAGGAAAACGACTACTACTGCTGCCTGACACATAAAAGAATTTGTGTCTTAAAACAAAGACTCATAAGAAGTCACATGAATCACTGTCATTAGATACCTATAAAACTAAACGCATTAAAGCATTTCAAGATTTCTAGTTATGACTGAGAACAGCAGTTTTACAAATTACAACTACAGCCTCTGGGCAAAATACTGCAAACCTCTTACCTACCTAAAGGCACTGAAGAGCTATCAAAAGCAGGATAATAAGTTTGGAGTTTGGATATCTGCATATATTTTCCTTTTTCCTCTTGGAGAAGGCTCCAATCTGTGTCATGCACAGACCTGTCTACAATCTAGGCTGCCCAGGAGGCTTAAGCAGCGTGATTCTAAGTTTGAGCCCAGCCTAGGTAACTTAGCAAGACCTAATTTAAGAAAAAAAAATCCATACTTTTACTTTCTTGTCCACTAGACATATTTCAGAGAAAATGAGTAGCTTGTGAGGAGCTGAATAAAGTCAGAGTGGTGCAGTTCTAAGTTGTATTTATAAATATTGCTCAATTGTATTATTGTTGCTCAATTGTATTATATTATAAATATTGCTCAAATCTGTGTAACCTCTGAACCACATATGTGAAGGGCAGACTCCAACTTGCCTAGATAAGGCTAAAAGAACCAAATTAAAATTTAAGCTAATGTCTAGTATGGAGGGGATAAAAGTTTCCAGTTGTGGCTACCTATCAGCCTACCTAAACTCACTATGTTGCTCAGGCTAGTCTTGAATGTTGTGGTCAGTGGGATTGAACTCAGGACCTTGCATTTCCCAGGCAGATGCTGGAACCACTGAGCTAAATCCCTGGCCCATATTGGCTTAATATTTTAAAAAGAAAAAAAATAAGAGCATAATAAAATGGAAAGTATTTACAAAGCATCATTCATAGCACATAAGATATAATCCAAGGTTGACTACATAGGCCTAGTGTGTAGGTCAGTGACATAGTACTTGCTTAGCAGGCACATGGCTGTGGGTTCCATTCCTTTATCTGATATGGTTGTTAGTGTTTAGCATATCAAGTATATACTTAGACTTCTTACACTTTTCTACATATATATGTAAGTAAAAACTATTGCTTAAAACCCAGACAATACATCATAATGAAAGGGGATAGTGATGGAAGCAATTCCTCTAAAATCAGTAATGAGATAGGCATCTCCACTCTTAGCACTCTTTCTAATATGGTACTTGAAATTTTAACCACAGCAATTAGGCAAGAGAAAAATAAAATAAAAGGGATGTAAAGGAAAGAAAGAAATCAAATTATCTGTCAGACATGGCGGCATACCTTTCATCTCAGCATTCTGCAGGTTGAGGCACAAGGATTGCTGTGAGTTCAAGGCCATCCCGAGCTATGTAGTGAGTTCAAAGCCAGCCTGCACTACATATCATGACCCTGTTTCAAAAAAAAAAATCAAATTATCTTTTGTAATAGAAAATGTACTCCTATACTTAGAAGACTATAAACACTTCAACAGACTTTAATTTTTCTTCAATTTTAGTTACTAGTACATGTGTATAATATACAATACTTACATTCCTTGAGTTGATACATGTACATAATACATCCTAATTCCTTTTTTCATCTCTTTTCCCTTTCTTGTCTTCCTCTCCTTCCTTCACTTTTCCATCCATCCCTTGATTTCCTTCTTTTTATATATACTTGCAGTACACTGTTTACATTCCTTGTGTGAAGTTGGCATATATATATATATATATATAAAACACATCCCAATTTTTTTCCTTACCCCTCTAATCTCGATCTCCTTTCCCTGTGAGAACACATGAGAAACAATGTGATACTTAAACTTGTGTGTCTGATTAATTTTACTTAGCATTATGGTCTTGAGATGCATACATTTTCCTACAAATGATTCAAGTGTATCCTTTTTTTTTTTTTTTTGAGACAGGGTCTCGCTTTGTAGTTCAGGCTGGCCCTCAGCTCACTATGTAGCCCAGACAAGCCTCGAACTCAGCAATCCTTCTGCCTCTGCCTCCTGAATGCTGGGATGATAGGTGTGAGCCACCACATCCAGCTTGATTTCAGTACTTTTGTCAACACTGTGTTAAAAACAAAACAAAAAAATTGTTCTGATCAGCTTAATGAAGGATATAAAGAATTAAAAATCATAAAGATTAGAACAAAGATATAGAACTATTTATAGAAACATTTTATGTGGAAAATTACAAAAATACTGTGCTAATTAATAAATAAGCTCAGCAAGGTTAATAATACACAGGAGTTAAAAGTATGTCTTTATGTATATGTATCATCAGTTCTTGGGAAAATATCTACAAATTGAAAGCAAAAATAGCATAAATACTGAAGGATAAATATAACAAAGTATTTGCAAAGTTCATACTCTCTAAGCTATGAAACACTGCTGAGAAACATTCAAAAAGACCTGAGTGAGTAAAAAGATACACTGCTCATGAAGACTCAATAGCATGTTAATTCTTTCCAATTATTCTATAGATGGAATTATTACCATAAAAATTTCATTTTGACAATTCAAGTAGTAAGATTCTTTAAAATACCTATGGAAGTGCAAAAGATTTAAAAAGCCAAAACAATTTTGAAAGTGAAAAAGCTAGAAGAAGTAAAGTACTTGCTTTCGAGTCTGCCCATATAACATGTTTCCCAACCCTTTTGGTACTAGGTGCCAGACCTATGGGAGAAAATTTTCTTCACTGAACATGTGCATGTGTGTGTTTGGGGGATGATTCAAGCACACTTATTGTGTAGTTTATCTCTATTATTATTACACTAGATTTTCATAAAGAGTGCACAACCTAGTCCTCTCCAATGTGCAGTTCCCAGAGAGATTGCATTTGTATGAAAATTTGATGCTGTTGTTGATCTTACAGGAGGCAGAGCTTTGGCAGTAATCCAAACAATGGGGAGAAGATGTAAACACCAGTGAAGCTGTTCTAGCTTGCCCTCTGACCAACTCCTGCTGTATGACCCACTTCCTAGAAGGCCAAGGACTTGTATCAGTTGGTGACCCCAATGGCAGAAACCCCTGTTCCATGACTATGGTAATCAAAATAGTATGGCAAATCAACAGTATAAAACAAAATGTAGAGACAGACCACATACTTAAGGTTAAGTGTTTTTTTTTTTTTTTTTTTTGAGACAGGGTCTTGCTTTGTAGTTCAGGCTGGCCCTGAGCTCACTCTGTAGCTCAGGCAAGCCTCGAACTCAAGCAATCCTGTCTCTGCCTCCCGAGTGCTGGGATTACAGGTGTGAGCCACTACGCCCGGCACTGTGGTATGTGGTATTGATGGCTGGTGGGCGTGAGCCACCATGCCGGGCTAGGTTAAGTGGTTTTTAACAAACTAGTCGAAAGGAACAGGGTCTGCAAATAGCTGTACATACATATAGGACTATATTTTCAATGAGTAAAGAAAGTAATAGTTGTACATTTAGTACAGGTAGAACAACCAGGGCTGGCGGACCATGCTCCCTCCATCCAGTTGAATATGAGTAACATCCCATGGACAATCTTCCTTCTGTTGTGCAAAGAGAAGCAGGAAAAAAAAAAAAGACCCAGGAAATCTCTAAAGCTCTAGAGCCAAGCACCTGTTAGATCTCAAGGCCTTACCTTCAGTAACCTCTGTCTCACTTGGACCTTGTTAAAGGTTTACACACACGGACTACATCATGTATATGATTTACCCAGAGTACACCTGAGACAGGCATCCGTGATGGTGCCTCAGAAATGACTCAACACCTGTCGTTCTTATCCTGAGACCCAGTGACAGGCACCTGGCTGGGCTGCCCATCTTTTAAAATCTGAAAACCTGGCTTATCTGTGTGCTTATTTCCCTGTTATTTCCCCCTCACACCACTTTTGTGCTCACGCCACCATTCTGTTTCTGTTGGCACAGACCTGGCCCCTATGTGCCCCAAGGACACCTTCCTATTACATCATCTCCAATAAATGCAGCAGATTTGAGGTACATTCTTTGATGTATGTTCTTTGCTCGTCATACACAAGAACTTGGAATCTATCTCTAGGATCCATCACATGGTATCATACTCACATATATATACATATACATATATATACATATATATACATATATATATATATATATAAAATTCTTGTCACCAAGATGGGGTCCAGGGAGGTCCTCAAAACAGAAATGAGGTCCTTGACTCACTTCACCTCTAGGACAGTTCCAGGTTCTCTCAGACTCATCACAGAAGAAACATTTTCAGGAATTGTCACTAAGAGGAATAAAGGGATTTATAAGGCAGATTTTTTAACACACACATTAGAAGAAACACAGTGCTAGTACTCAAGCGAGGGGTACATTATAGCCTACATGGGAATATTTATGTGATTTTGGTGGTGGATATCTGTGGAATTTGTCAACTTATAGAAATTACAGAAGTGATAGGTCATCCATACGTAGATATAATAGCTCAGTTTACAGGGGAAAGAGTGGCCCTTACAGGAAAAAGGCAGAACCAATCTAATATCTCCTTCTATGTCAACTCTTACCTCACACATAAATAAAAACTTATATGAAATAGACCACAGACCTAATAAAACTTTAAAATTTCTAGAAGAAAACATAGTAAATTAAAAATCTTTATGAGGTAGTGCAAAGATTTCTTAGGACACAAAAGCAATGAATCATAAAGAAAATAATTGATCACTGATTTCATCAGAATTTAAAGAGGAAATCAGGCTGGACATTTAGCTCAGTGGTTCCAGCACCTGCCTAGCAAGTGCAAGGTCCCTGGTTCAATCTGGTAACCACGTACAACACCAGGCATGGTGACTCACATCTACCAGCAATTAGTACCACATACCACAGTGCTGGGCGTGGTGGCTCACACCTGTCATCCCAGTACTCAAGAGGCAGGCAGAGGCAGGAGGATTGCTGAGTTCAAGGCTTACTGGGCTACATAGTGAACTCAGGGCCAGCCTGAACTACAAAGTGAGACCCTGTCTAAAAAAAAAAAAAAAAAAGAATTTAAAGATGAAAAGTAGTCAGGCATGATGGGACATACCTATAATCCTAACACACAGGAGGCCAAGGCAGAAGGATCACTGTGAGTTCAAGGTCAGACTCTGCTACATGGTGATCCTATCTTCAAACAAAACAAATAGCTGTAAAGGCTTTTTCTTTGTCTTTTGTCTTTTTGAAACAAGGTCCCCCTTTGTAGTGTAAGCCAGCCTTGAACTCGTTGTGTAGCCCAAGGTGGGCTTGAACCCACAGGGATCCTCCTGCCTCAGCCTCAGCTGGGATTACAAGCATATAGTACCACACCCAGCTATATATCGACACTTTCTACATCAACTTTCTGGTTATGAAATATAAAAAGTAACAACAGAAATAAAATCATATGTGAACGACAGTGAAAATACAAACATAATTCTACTATAGAAATAATCTTTATTTCAATTATCACACCAAAAACAGTTTTCACACATGAGAACAGCATATTCCATACACAAATTCCATACACTGATAGCACGTGTGTTTTGTTTCCCTGTCTTTGATAGGATATACTTGTCCTGCTGGTCTTTCTGTTTTCTTAGGAGGTTCTTGTGATGCTTCGCCTGTCTGTTCACAGCTCTGCTCCAGAATCTTTTGAGGAGATACATACTTTGTATACATACATAAAATCTTTGGGCAGATACATACTATTCTTCCTCTGTTGTAATTGAGAATTTATAAATTCTAGACCCAATCCTCTAAGAAAATTCTCCATGATATTTTTGTGCTTGTTATTTTCTTTGTTAACTGTGATACCATTATGCCTGACATATTCAGGATTGAATAAAACATAACCATTAGCCAATGCTTTTCATTCGAGTGACATCATAGATACTAACTCAACATCTACTTTCCCCTTTCCTTTCCTTGTAAAATGTGACCATTTCTGGTTTCACTTGTGTTGAGGATTCACTATCAATCTTTTTTTTCACTTGTTTCTGAGACAGGGTCTCCCTATATTCTTCAGCCTAACCTTGAACTCAGTATAGACTATAGGCTGACCTTGAACTCGCAGAATCTTCCTGCCTCAGCTTCTCCAGTGCTACAATTGAAGGTTTGTGCCACCCTATCCAGCTTCACTATTGTCTTAGTTATTTTTCTCTCACTGCTAAAACAAAACACACAACACCCAAAATTAAAGGGAAAAAGTTTACGGTTGTAGACGATTCAGTCCATAACTGATTGGCTCCAAGACAGGGTGGTGTGGCAGACAGGATTTGCAGAGCAGAGAAACAGTTCACTTGGTGGCCAGAAAGTAACAAAAGCAACAAGAAAATCTTAACAGCATCTTCTGCCCCCTTTTTTTTTTTTTTTTTTTTTGAGACAGGGTCTCGCTTTGTAGTTCAGGCTGGCCCTGAGCTCACTATGTAGCCCAGGCAAGCCACCACTAACTCAGCAATCCTCCTGTCTCTGCTTCCTGAGTGCTGGGATTACAGGTGTGAGCCACCACGCCTGGCACTGTGGTATTGGTATTGATTGCTGGTGGGCGTGAGTCTCCACGCCCAACATTGTATGTGGTTACCAGGGATCGAACTCAGGACCTTGCACTTGCGAGGCTCCCGCAGGAGCTGGAACCACTGAGCTAATCCTCTGGCCTTGCCCCTTTTATCTTAACCAGACTACTGGGATTAAAGTAGTGCTGAGCCAATCAATGTGCAGATTTAGAAATCACACACCTTTAATTCCAGCATCACACACCCTAGATTCAGCTACCTCTGAAAAAGCCCTATGACTAGATGGAGGTTTGGAGGGACATCTAGACACAAACTATAACAGCTAACAATCTTATCATGGTGTAATAATGACAGTATGAATGAATACTTCCTGTGCTGGTCAACTGGGGTTCTTATAGCAAATGTAACATCAATGGTTACATCAAGGGTGACTGATGAACCAATGCTGAATGTGACTCTGGGTTGCTTTTTGAAATAGTATGTTCACAAAATTATAATATTATTGACAGCTAAATTAGGTAGAAATATCATAGGCAGTCAGACTAATGGTAGTCAATACAGAAGATGAGAACACATCAAAACTGTGGCTAGAGAGGTATCCAAAGATTAAAATCACAATGGCTACATTTGTATACTTCCCTAAAGGACAAAGGGAATCTGAGATTAGTGGTACCACCCTTTTGAGAGCTCTCATATAAATGGACCATTATCTCCTATCCATGAAAACTAAGACGACTAACAAAGCTTTTGTAAATACGGTGAGGGAAGATGTGTTGAAGAGAGGGGAGGGGGAATAGGAAAAAAAAGAATCAAGATATGTATATACAAGTACAAATTCCCTATGAGAATGACATCATTATGTATATTTAAAAGGCACCAATATAATTAACTAATTTAAAAAAAAACTAAAAGACTAAGACTAAAATCAAGAGTAAGACTATAGATTATCAACCAAGGTTAATGATGTCATCCATGTGCCTTGCTAGGTGCTCTGCTTCACTACTGCTCAATATTATCTATACTTGCAATGTGATTGCTTAATTAGAGTTTGACCTCGTAGTTTTGCTCTATAAAATTCTCTCAGAAAAGTAGGCTTGATGGCAATCCACTTTCAGGTCCCCTCCTGTATCTCAGGAGTCATCTCTCTATATGTTTTCCTACACTGAACTTCTATTGTTCCTTAGAATTCATTCTTCAATTTAGGGAACACAAATTCAGAGGATCTGACATCTAGCAGATTGTATTTCCTCCCTACATCAATAAGATTTATCCTTACTAATAAAGACCTGATGGCTGAGTTTCACGACACATTTCTAAATGCAAGGTATAAAATGTCTTTGCTTCTACCAAGGTGTGTATTTTTTATACCACATTCGGAAGGTTTACTTGGCATATATTGCTGAAAGATTCAACAGCCATGAAATGATGCAAATTGTTCAATTGTCATGTACTCAGACATTGTATAAATTGCTTGAAAGTTCAAAACAAAGCTTTCAAAAACTGACTGAATAGCAGCCAGATTGTCAGATTTTTTTTTCTTGGCAGGTCTTTTTGTTGTCAAAACATAGACAATTTTGAAGGAGAACAGATCTCTTGGGTGTCATTATTCTAAAAATCTCAACACCACATTTGTCACTTCTCCATAAATCCTTTAAATTCTGATTAGAATAATAAAGTCTTGATATGAAGGCTTTTAGTTCACATAGTGAGATGTCATGATAAATACATTTTTGAGTATTACTACTGATAAATATGTTTTCCTTGTATTTCATTATTTCAAAACATCTTATAGCATATTGTCCATTACAAACAATATCCACCATTGAATTGCATTGTTGGCATTCTGTCCAATAGGTTTCACCCCTGGCAAGAACCAAAAAACATTTTCTGACCTAGTTCTAAGATTAGATATCGTACAGGTATACATGACTGTTTTGTAGTATTTTGACCAGTCAGATGTTTATTTACATTACTGTTTCCGTCTTGATTTCAATCAAGGGCTTGTTTCTGTACCTCTCTATCTGTCATACCTTGGTAACTTTGGCTTACATGAACCAAGTCATCATTGGTAACTATATCACATGGTGACTCTGTTTAAACCTCCTCCACTATTGTAGTGTAGTGGGCTAATTCTACAAGAAAAATCAAAAGAAAGCATTTAATAAAAATTATCACTACACAATGGAAAAAGGAATGAGGAGTAACATGGCACGTAACATGGGTAAAACTCGCCTGTTTCCACTTTGACACGTGTGTACACCTTGCTGTTCCAAGTGGGTAAATATAAAGTTTGCGTACTATATTCGCCCAGAGCAGCTGCTGAGCTGCAGAGTTGGCTACCGTTATGCCAAAGCACATATTTGCCCTAGAAAAATCTGCTACGGGGGTCTGCACTTCAGTATTAACGGATCAATATGCAATCACCTGGCTTTCTTGCAAATTATTGCCTCCAGCATGCTGTCACCTGCTCTTTCTTTTTCATTAACCCATGTACAAAAACAATCTTTCAATGTCTTCCAATGTCTGTGAATGTAGTTTACTTTGGCAACACTTGGTACTTTAATCTCTTCCTTCTCACCATAGTTGAGATTGTTGTTCTGGGCATCTTGAACAGAAGAGCAAAATCAGTACACTACCTGTACACTCCCTTACTTAGTTATGTTCTCCTTTCTCTCTCTCTCTCTTTTGAGGCGAAGTTTGGCTTAGTAGTATCACTGTTTTTTTTTTTTTTTTTGCCACTTATGATTAGCACTTAAAACAGGCAAACATACAAGACAGTAACAATAAACATGTAAAGGTCTTGTACTGTTCCCAACCTACTGTGAAATTGACACAATCTGCAACTCTATCTCTTCCACACTGGTACAATATTATGATCTATGCCCTAATATTTAACACAACCAAAGCACTCTAGGGAATATTTCTAATTTTCCTAGAAATACAATCAAGTTCACTCTAGAATGAGGGCAAGGAAAAAGGAATGGAAAAATGCAGAGCAGGCAAGGACGCCCAGGGGGGAAAAATGTAATTTCACCAACTCAGATGTTCCATAGGGGGTGGGAGGGTTACAAAAAAAAACTTTGGCTCCCAGGTTAAGAATATCTACTTTCTAGGGATAGAAAGAGGCTAGGTTCAATGATAGTATGTAAAAGGATTCAAATTTCTTTGATCAGAGTCATAATATTAACTAGTGTGTAAATGTTAGACAGTGCTTGTGTTCAGAGATCTTTTGGTTTAACTTAGTAAAACCGATTTTTACTATAACGAGCTCTTGGCTCCAAAAACCACATATACAGGAAAATAATAAAAATCAACGTGGAATTTAACTGACCTTCTTCAGAGCAAAGGCCACCTAGGTTGGGTATGAAGTTGTAGGGCAAGACACTAAAAATCCTAGGCCTAAAAAAGTAGGTCCTGGTCTTCTGTAAAGTTCCCGCGGAATTTGAGGCGACAGAAGCAGGGGGGTAACAAGACCTTGAGAGCTCCAAGTCGGTCAAGAAGGCGGGCTTCATAAAGCAGTGAGAGCACAGAAATGGCCAGCATCACTGAAGGGTCGCCGGAAAGTGTAGGATGCAGATTCCCACAGGGATCCAGGTTGAAGGGAGGAGCCAGGCGAAGCGTCTAGCTGCGCGCGCCGAGATTCGCAGCTACGGCGAGCTGCGCAGGTGCAGAAGGGACCCGGTTTTCGAGTTGGGCGGGGAACTGGGCGCAGCTCGCCTACTCCGGCGCGCTGACGTGACGGATCGCGGCGGAAGGGTGTGGACGCGCAGGCGCGGCGGTGACTCAAGGGTAAATGGGAGGGGCCGCGCATGCGTTTGGAGAGGCGGTAGCGGTGGTGGCGGCGGTGGCGGCGGCAGCAGAAGCAGAAGCTACGGCAGTTGTGAGAGAGTTCTAGGAAGATGGTGGTGATTAAAGAATTGTGAGTGGGTCGATGGGCGCGGGCGGGAGTGTAAAACCACGATGGTGAGAGATTCACTGGCTGAAAAGTGGCAGCATGTTCCTAAGACTGAGCTCCAGGCCGGTCGCTTCCTGCGCTCGACCCCCACTCTCCGGCGTTTACTTCGGGCCATTCGAGGACCCCACGGGGCACGCCCAGGAGTCCGCGGCGTGGCCATGGTAACAGCCGCCCTCCCCAGGGCGCGGGCTGCTGAGTCTGGGTCTCAGCGTGAGGTTTGGGAAGCTGCGGCTGGGAGTTTCCGCCGGCACCCGCCTTTTCCCCTGCCCCCCTCGCCCGGGCCCACCCTCTGGCCGCCGTGGGACTGAGCCATAGTTCGAGGACTGGGGAGGCGCGGTGGTCTGACTTATCTGTAGTCTGGGGTGGAACCTTGTATCCCGCTGGAGATGAGGTTGCCACGGAAGGCAGTCCTGGTGTCGGGACATTGGCGCCCTAAAATTCCAGCTGGATCCGAGACCTCGTAAAACCCTCTCTTGGGATGCTCAACAGATTTGACAGGGCAGCCGTCTCTAACCTGAATCAGTTTCCGCATCTTTAAGATAAGGCGACAAATGGGGCGCCAACTCGTTTCCAAGTTTGAGGTGAGAAGCCAGACAATTGGACAACAGACCAGCAAAGTAGTATTCCTGAGGTTTTTTTCATCACAGAACATCTGGTTGGGAGTGTATAGGTGTCACACCTGGTTCAGGTCCTCACTATTTCTTAGCTAGCTAGAGGTTTTTAGCAGCCTTTTTTGTTTGTTTGTTTTAAAACGTCTCAAGGTGTTTCTCATTTTAAATTCTTAAATAGAAATGGCCTAATTTAGCTGTCTCCAGGCTCCTTATTTTTATTAATTTTGTTTGTTTGTTTTGAGACAGGCTGTGTAGCCCAGGCTAGCCTCAAGCTAGCGGCAGACCTGCCCCAGCCTCCCAAGTGCAGGGATTACAGGCATACACACCACCCAGCCTTGCCCGACAGACACTTTATTCTTGGTGTGTTAAATCCCTTTTATCGTTCATAGCCAATTGTGGTGGGCATTCTGTAATCTCAGCGAGATAGGAGAATGACAAATTTAAGCTCAGCCTAGGCAATTTAGTGGTTTAGCGGAAAAAAAGAAAAGTTATTCAGGCACTTTTCAGTTTAAAACCACCTGCAGAACCTTACATGTTTTTTCTGTTCTGATCTCATTTGCTACTTTTCCTTTGCCCAGGCAAGCCTCATTTTTTTTTTGTTTTTGTTTTTTCCTGTTCCTCTACTACTTTACAAATATATAAGTTCAGTTTATAGGGCCTTCGAGTTTGAAGAGCTCTTAGCTGACCAGTTCTGTGCTTGTTTCACATTTTCAGGGAATTTCTATTCCAGCTGTTGTCTCTACTACATGTAAGCTCTACGAATTTGCTCATCTTGCTCACTCTTATCTTTCATTTTCCGAGTAAGCCTTTGCACATAGGGTGAATTGATGAAAAATACATTGTTCATGACAGATCCTGGAAAAAGACATATTTTGCCTTTTGCTGTAAAGTTTTGCGATTAAAGTACTGACCTTTGGGTTTCTATACATTTTTTCCTTACAATTTTTTATAACAATGTATCATGCAAGCATCACTACATTGATACCTGTTTTATGTGCCTAGGGGCAGATACTCAGACTGATAGAGGAGTTAGGACAAAGATGAACTTGACCCAAGCGCCACAGCCAGAAGTGATTTTTGATCAGATTTTTGGTAACTTACTAGAATTAATTTTTTTCCCTCCAAAAATGTGAATTGAATGTTCAACAGGTGCCTTTGTCTGCTGTGTGGTGGTGTCAAGCTAACACAGGAAACAGTACCCCCTGGAAATTTGCACACTATGCTTCTTGCAGCCCTTTATTTTTGTTATGTAAATTTAAGTGTACTAAGGTAGCAAATGTTGAGGTCTACCCATAGTCTAATTTTTCTTAAGGGTGGCATATTGTTTCTTGATGTTTATTCCTTTTGTGTTTTCCTCAGAAGAATTCTCTCTTCCTAGACTTTTTTTCAGGTGGAAGCTGTTTCTTAATTTAAGTATTTCCAGTATCTTGTACAGCATTTGGTCTAGAATTATGTAAATACTCAGTGGTGTTGAGTAGAACTATTCCTTCTACTCATCATTCAGCTTTCTAAGATTGTTTTTGGCCAAGAGGAGTGAATAGGTCATTCCTTCTGTGAAGATACATATAAATCAAAACACCTTGGCAAATGCTTGTTTTATGAAATTCCATCAGTTTTTATTAAAAAGCTAAAAAGTGACTTTGAGAATAAGCAAATTCCTTTTCATGTATTATTTATGCCTTAGATGAGTTAGTAGTAGGACTTTGTAGCTCGTTCTTTTGGAAAATATATTTTAATAGGGTTTTTCAGAGCAGATTGTAAATTATCACATGACTTTGAAAGGTGCATATAGCTTTTAGTTTAATAATGAAAAATCAAAACCTGTTCCTTGTCTACTTTTTACTCAGCACATCTTGAAGTTATTTGACTCGTCTTCCTCAATGATAATCACTTTCCTCTTGTGAAAGAAGTTTCTCTGAAAATGTTGTAAAACAGTAATGGGGATTTTCCTCCTAGTGAGTATTTGATAAATTCTCAGCTGTGATTCTTTGATTTTCTGAAACATGAGCCAAAATTTTTCTACTCTTTACTCTCTACAGTTCCACTTTTTGGAGCAGGTCTTTATTAATAATTCTTAAACAACCTCCTTATTTTGCTTCTCTGGGTTTCTGACCACTTAGAGATATCTCCTTTAGGTCAGTTACAATGTCACATGGCTCTTAGAACAAACTTTCTAGTTAATAAATTTCTTACTGTTGTTCTCAAGCCCTGAAAATGTTTCCTAACATTTGTCTTCTAATGTTATCTCTCTGTTTATGTCTCCTTTACTGAGACAGTGAGCAAAACAATGCCTTGAGGAGGACTGCTAAAAGATTAGGAAATTTTAGCTCTGGAGGGACAACAAACTTGTTCTTTATGAGAATAGAAATTAAATACATGTAGGAGTATTCATCATGTTTAGGTAAACATTTAGGCATAGATATTTAAGAATAAAACAAGAAAGAGAGTGTAGCTGAATTATAATGTCCTGGATTACATTATCTTCATTATCTTGTTTCTTTCTTTTTTTTTGAGACAGGATCTCACTTTATAGTTCAGGCTGGCCTGAGCTCACTACGTAGCCCACACAAGACTCAACTCAGCAATCCTCCTCCCTCTGCCCCCTCTTCCTTCTGCCTCCCGAGTGCTGGGATTACAGATGTGAGCCACCACACCCAGCTCTTGTTTCATAGTGTTGTAGAGAAAATTAACCAAGAATATATTGAAAAGATTGTTGGTGGTACAAATAATAAACTAAATGTCTCTTAACTTTAGATAAAAGTAAAAAGAGAAGGGAACTAAAGAAAAACTGGAATGAATAAAACTGTTGGGAATTTCCTGCAAGTGAGGATTGAGATGACTGTGAGGTTTTTTTGTTCCCCCTTCCCTCTAAATCTAAGAAGGACTGGGGTGGAAGTGTATCTTGGAAGCCAGCTATTGAAACAATTGGTACATAGTTGATACATGGGAATGGCCTTAATCTTTTAGAATTTATGGTAAAAATAATGATGAAGATAAGAGATTTACCTGTAAAAATTGGAGATAAAATGCAGTATTCTAATAAAATAATAAATCACAATATTTTTGGATTCATTTATATTGTGGGTAAAATGCAAGTATAAAAGTATCCCTTTAATGTGTTTAATAATACACTGTCTTGGATAGGAACAAACACACCAGTTTTACATTGACTCTACACTGGAAAAGATTACTCTATTTGTAAAGCTCCAAGTAGTTTCCTTAAAGATTTTTCTTAATGCCTAAGGAGCCCTTATTTACTACCTTATTAGACTTGAGTACTTCGGTAGTAGAGCAACAGTATTCAGAATTATTTGTTCATGGAATTCAAGATGCATATTCCGTGAGAAGTATCATGTGGAAAGTACACAGCATATAGCTGGTGAATATAATCATACTAAACATTTCATGTGGGCAACTAATTAGCCAGCCTACAAATAATACATTCTGTACCCTGCAGTTTTCAGTGATGAGATTTGTTTTTTCTATTTCCTTACTCTTCACAAGAATTCCTACAACTAAGTCTTTGGGGTCCTGGTACAGTGAGGTTGTTCAATGCAAATGAACATTGTGATCCAGGAAAGGTAGGTTTGCTTTTACAGTTTAAAAATTCTTGTTACAGCTGTAGGGATTAAACATTGGAAAGACCTCCATAAAATGATGTTTTGTGTCTTCAGATTTTAAGAGTTCTGTCAGTGGTGTCATTAGATTTAACTATAAACTCCTTTATGTCTAAAGATACATATTTTAAAGTCATTTCATATATAATACATATTCTTTCTTTTCAGCCGTGTGGTTTTGCCATGTTCTGTTCAGGAGGTAAGTCATTCTTCTGCCACGTTATTCATATAATTTACTTTGGTATGTTCATCTGAACGTATCTTTTGTAGTATTAATTTTTTTTACCACATCATAGATAATAAATTACAAATGAATTTGTGTTACTTTGCCTTGTTTTGGAAGAGCCTAAAGATTATAATTTAACCAGTGCAGGAAGTCTATATAATCCCAGAGAGAGAGACTCCAGCTTGAATTTAAGCATCTTTTTAGCTAGAGAAGTACTTTTCTATACTGTAGGATAGTGTGTGTGTTTGTGTGTGTGTGTGTGTGTATATATATATATATATATACATATATATGTATATATGTATATGTATATTGTATATATATGTATATATATATTGTATGTATATAAATATTTAATTTTTATGAGTATGGTAGGATATTTTAAACATTGTCTTTAAGCCAAAATCTGCTTTTCTGTATTACTTACATATTGTTTATACTTTTTATCTCACTTAAGCGATAGGAATTAGGCCTGCTCTGTCTTACCTTTTGTAAGTCTTTTGTTGTTATGGTAATTCTTTCTGCCAATTCCTGTACCCCCAAGACCTTTTACTCCATTTTAAGATATCACAGTGTTAAATGATTCCAACTACCAGGACCTCTTCACCAGCCATCCTAATCACTACATGTGTTAAAGTTGTGATACTTTGGAAACAATATTCCAGACATGTTCTAACATGTTACTGAGAGTTTATTGTGTACTTGATCTGCCCATGATGTAGAAATACATCACTTGTAGAAAAATATGTGTCTTGGGTTTACAACTACTTGTAGCATAGCCAGGAGTGGGGATAAAAGTAGAAAAGTTGGCCGAGGAAGTAAGACACGGTATGTGCAGAAGAACTCAAACCCTCTCTGCCCTTTGTAACTTGCGTGCAGTTCTTACTGAGCCAGTTAACTGGTTTCCCGAGAGCTGATAGTCAATCAGAAGCAGTGACTTGGAAGTAACACAAAATAACTGATAATCTATGAAGTGGCGGCTCACAGGAAATGAAGAAAATGCAGGAAGTAAAAAGGAATAACTTTCTGGCATTGTTAGTATAGACTTGGACACAGCTGTACATATCTCAATCATGCCTGAGGTTTCACTGTATTGCAACGTGCTAGACACAAAGTACCCTATGTTTTTCTTTTATTTGAGACAAGCTCTCGCTTTGTAGTTCAGGCTGGCCCTGAGCTCACTATGTAGCCCAGGCAAGCCACGAACTCAGCAATCCTCCTGCCTCTGCCTCCCGAGTGCTGGAATTAGCACTGTGGTGTGTGGTATTGATTGCTAGCGGGGGCAAAGTCACCACGCCCAACATTGTATGTGGTTACCTGGGATCAAACTCAGGACCTTGCGCTTGTGGGGCAGGCGCTGGAACCACTGAGCTAACTCTCCGGCCACAGGGTACCCTATTTTTTTTTTTTTTTTCCTTTTTGAGACAGGGTCTCGCTTTGTAGTTCAGGCTGGCCCTGAGCTCACTATGTAGCCCAGGCAAGCCTTGAACTCAGCAATCCTCCTGCCTCTGCCTCCCGAGTGCTGGGATTACAGGCGTGAGCCACCACACCCAGCATTGTGGTTGCGGTATTGATTGCTGGTGGGCGTGAGTCTCCACGCCCAGCATTCTATGTGGTTACCTGGGATCGAACTCAGGACCTTGCGCTTGCGAGGCAGGCGCTGGAACCACTGAGCTAACCCTCCAGCCCCCGGGGTACCCTATTTTTGACTGTATTTGCAGAATTGATTATTGCAACTCACATGTGGAACTTAACATAGTTAGATTTTTTTCCCCTTTTTTTTTTTTTTTTAGCTGACTGCATCCAACTTGTTGAAGTCTTAGAGTCTTGGTATAATCGGCCAAATCTTCCAAGATTTAATAAGCATGCCTCTGTCTCCAAGTTACTCTCTGAACAAGAGAAAAGTCTAGTGGCATGCCACAGGTCATCAGTTCACTAGCAACTTTTTTGAATCCAGTTGCTTAGATATTTCTGTGAATTTTTTTACTTTATAACCATTTATTGAAGACATTTTTCCTGTGCATATACATTGAGCTTGAGATAATACTTACCACAAAGATGAATAAACTATATTAAAAGCCCTCTAAACTGCTTGCAGCCTACAGGATGACTTACTCATGTGTTCACATTTTTAAAAGGTACATTGAATATGGAATTGGTTTCTGAATTTATTCTCAGAGACATTGCAGTATAACAATGATAGGTGCAAACTCAAGCTATATTCTGTGTGAATTTTTGTTTCTGATAAGACCAAATTTAACTTGGTTTAGAGACACTTTAATCTTGTGAAATATGTCAGTATTAAAGAGTATATTCTGAACAACTTAAGCGTCTTGGCATTGCTAAACTAACTCTAGTGTTGGGTCATGGAAAACATCTAAAAGAGGAAACAGCTTTCTGAAGTCTAAAATCCCAGTGGACATTTACTTGGGGAGCACTTAAGATATCTGTTTGGAACCAGCTCCTAAATCCTTCCAAACTGAGTATGATTGTATGTTTTCAAAAATAAAAGTGACCTGCGAGATAACATTTTATCACTGAGAGCTTTTTACATGTATTTCCTGAGCTTACAGTGACCTTCATTTTATCTCTGTAATAAAATTTTTAAGCCTGTCATGGTGGCATCAACCTACTGTAATCAGAGTACTTAGGGAAACAAAAGTAGGAGGATCACAAATTCAAGCCCAGCCTTGGCAACTAGGCAACCTAGTAAGGATCTGTCTGGAAGACAGATCTGGGCTGGAATATTAGCACAGTGTGGAGGCCTGGATTCAATTCCCAGTACCAAAAAAAGTTAGTTTTGATAGGTCTTTGTTGTTTTTCTTTGGATATATACTTAGAAGAAAGATACATTTTAAGTTTTCATTTGAGGAAAGTAGTCAAATTTGAAGAGACTGGAGATAGTACCAGGGTTTGGTCATGAAACAAATTAGACCATGGGAACTTTGCTTTACCTGTTGAGAACTGCTGGTGGCATAGAGCACTACTGAGTATTGGAACATACCGCTGAGATTTCAGTTCATTTTAAATGAAATAGGTATGGCTGTCAGCAATTTCCTGCCTTTTGTGGTAATATTTGTATGCTTATAATACTTGAACATATTTATGTTTACTAAAGAACTTTGTTTAAAAGTTCTGATCCAGGTGCCGGGCGTGGTGGCTCACGCCTGTAATCCCAGCATTTGGGAGGCAGAGACAGGAGGATTGCTGAGTTCGAGGCTTGCCTTGGCTACATAGTGAGCTCAGGGCCAGCCTGAATTACAAAGCGAGACCCTGACTCAAAAAAAAAAAAAAAAAAAAAAAGTTCTGATCCAGGAGCTGGGGATTTAGCTCAAGTGGTACCGTGCCAACCTTGGATGCATAAGGGCATAGTGAGTTTGATCTCCGGTACCACAAAAAAAAAAAAAAAAAACTTCTGATCTTGTGTTCTCAGTGCTATGCCTGTTTAGCTGAGCAAGTGCTAAATGTGGCATATCAAATATAAATCATAGGGTTTACTAAAGTTTGGACTGTTACTGTTCTTTGGATCTTCAGGCTTTTATTATGTTTTATTTCCTTTCCTACTTATTAATAGGGTCAAAATTCTGGTTGCTCAGTTTTAACTGACAAAGTAAAAATTATATTCTTGCAATGTCTTCCTCAGAATGTTGTGAAATTGAGATATAATTAGAAGTGAACATGACTTGGAAGTTCAGATGTACCTTGTTCAAAAGTTGAACCAAGTGTCAGGAAGGTTTCTTGATGAATGGATAGTGTATATTAAAGTGACAATATTTTTTGAATAATAGAAATCCTATAAAACATACAGTTAAAGCTGTATAATCTAGTGTTTGTCTTAAGCATTCTCACTTGAGTCATGTTTTCCTATAGAACATAGTTGTTGAGTGGTTTGTGTATATAGTTTTCTCTTTTCTGTGGTAAGGCTTTAGCATAGAAAACTTCTGCAGTTGGTACTGACTTGTTAAAATTCTATGCTCTTGGAATTTTTCAGTATCAGGTTGGACAGCTATATTCTGTCGCAGAGGCTAGTAAGAATGAGACTGGTGGTGGTGAAGGAATTGAAGTCTTAAAGAATGAACCTTACGAGAAGGATGGAGAAAAGGGACAATTTACACATAAAATTTATCACCTAAAGAGGTAAGTGTTCATATTTGATGTATAGTCATTATATTAAATAATTACACCATGACTAATCAGCTTACTAAACATGTAAATGCCTGTTTTACCAGTAGACAAGCTGAAATACATTTTTTTTTTTTTTTTTTGAGACAGGGTCTCGCTTTGTAGTTCAGGCTAGCCCTGTGCTCACTATGTAGCTCAGCAATCCTCCTGCCTCTGCCTTCTGAGTGCTGGGATTACAGGTGTGAGCCACCACACCCAGCTATATACATTTTTTAAAAAATTTCAGTGTTGTATGTGTGTATTAATTTGTTGAGAGGACACCCCCATACACACTTATTTTTAAAATATAAAAGTAATGTACGTATAACAAAAATTCAAACACCAAAGAAATCTATAAAATAAAAACTTGGTCTTTACCACTTGCTGCCAAACAACCATAAGAAAAGAAACATAGTTTAGGGATTATCCTCATGGATCATTTTCTGTACATGTACAAAGATTTTGAAAAATAAGCATATAGAGAGTTACATCACTTGTTCTACAAACGGACTGATACTGTATAGTTTGCCTTATTTTTGTGTGCACGTGGATGAATATCCTTCATGGTTTTATCTGTTATCTGTGTGATTCTTTTTAAAACTGAGTGGAAGTTTTAGTTTGGATGTTGCATAGTTGACTTATATAATCTATAACTCTAGGTTTCTTAAGGATTTGAAGTATTTTCTAGTGTCTTTTACAAATACTATTTCTCTGAACCTCATTAGGACATTGTTTTTTTGCATTAGATAATTATTTTTCTTGGAGAACTTACTAAGAGGATTGGTGGAAGGATGTGTTAATTTTAATGTTTGGTGTTACTGGAAAATTGCCCTCTAAGAATTTAATAGTGTTCATTTTTTCCGTATTTTTTTAACTTTTGCTTAATTTCATAGGCAGAAAATGCCTTCTTAACTAAATTTGTATTTGTTCATTATGAGGCTGTATGTCTTTCTTATTTGTTTGTTTGTTCTTTAGTTTTGTGAGACAGGGTCTCACTTGATAGTTCAGGCTGGCTCTGAACTCACTATGTAGCCCAGGATAGCCTCAAACTCACATGCTCCTGCCTCTGCTTCCCAAGAGCTGGAATTACAGGCATGAGCCACCACTCCGGGCATTGTGTTATGTGGTACTGAGTGCTGAGATTACTGGCATAAACCACCATGTCCAGCACTGTGGTATGGGGTGCCAGGAATTGAACTTGGGACCTTACTCTTGTGAGGCAGATGCTGGAACCATCAAGCTAAATCCCTGGCCCAAGGTTGCATGTCTTTTAGTGCTAATTGAATATTTGACTTTCTGTGTGACTTTACTATAGTTCTTGTGTGTATTCTCGAAAATCCCTTGCCATAAACATTAAAGTAGAAAATGCAGCAATATTAAGAAGCTTATTGTGCTCGCTTCAGCAGCACATATACTAAGAATACTTATCATTTGATGATGGAAAGAGAACTAGAGTAAAAATTTTTTCTTCTATATTTCATTTTATAAGAAAAATTGTGCATTATCATTTTTGAAACATGGATTTAGGTAACGCATAGCCATAAGTAATGAAATCCTTCGATTGAAAAGGACAAATATGGTTAGTCCAAGTGATATTCTTACTTGAGAACTCATTTGAGCTAGAGGTTCTAAATTCTACTGTTAGGCTTTTAGTGGATTTAATAAAGGGAAAACATGTTTTTGTGTTTTTTTGAGATAGGGTCTTGCTATGTTCTTCAGGCTGGCCTCAAACTCAAACTCATTATATGGCTCAGGCTGGCCTAGAATTACAGTGATTCTCCTGCTTCAGCCTTCTGAGTGCCAGAGTTATAGGCATGAGCCACCACACTTAGAAGAAACAAAAATCTTGGTTTTCTGGAGGTCAGCCTTCTTGCACACTTGGGATTCTGACTAGCTTCTTTATTCCTAGATTGAGCTGAAACCATTCCATAGCGGTCTTTGGTTTTACCTCTCTAAGCACTCTTTTTTTTTTTCTGAGACAGGGTCTCACTTTGTAGTTCAGGTTGGCCCTCAGCTCACTATGTAGCCCAGGCAAGTCTGGAACTCAGCAATCCTGCCTCTGCCTCCCAAGTGCTGGTGAGTCTCCATGCCCAGCATTGTATGTGGTTACTGGGATGGAACTCAGGGCCTTGCGCTTGCGAGGCAGGCTCTGGAATCATTGAGCTAAATCTCCGGTTCTCTTTAAGCACTCTTATATCTTTCTTTACAATCTTGAGAAATAGGCAGTCTATACAGTGTAAATGAAAATAAACTAAGGTACAGATTTGTACAAGGTCATACAGCTAATGAATAGCACAGTGGTGACAGATATGATCATTCTGATTTTTACTTCTCTTTTGGTCATAATAAGCTGCCCCAGGTCCCTAACAAGCAGCACTTAGAACTCAGTGAGCTCAGTCTCTCATGAAAAGGAACAGATGAGGACTGATGGGATGGTGATGGCTATTTGATCCCCTGCTCCCATAAAAGAAAAGATGGTACTATGAGCAGAAACCCGAGACAGGAGAGGGAAAAGGTGAACAGTGTGGCAGTAGTGGGTTTTGGTTAGTGTGACAAATAGTAATCATTCAGTATTGAGAAACAACCAGAAACCTGTCCACTGATTACAACAATACATATTCCAGTCGTTGATCTGGTCTGGGAGAAAGAATGGCATTTGGAGTATGGGCAAGCAAATTTGTGCGCTCAAAACTCATCAGTGTTAAGTATAAAACATATTAGCCATAGTGTAATTGTTTTATTGAAGGATTAGTGATAAAGTTTAAGTTAGCTGTAAGAAAGTCCTTAGTCCTGGGGCAAGCCTGGCAGTGTAACTCTTTCAGATTTCCATTTCCTCAAAGAGAGATAATCAAGTTAGCTTGCTGAAGATGTGCCCACTGTCTCCAGCAAGGTTTATAGTACTGTCTCTAAGAAAATCAAATCTGTGTCTTAAATACATATTTCCTTTTCTAGTATTATTAAATTAGTTAATCCAAGCTGTGTGCACTGTAGTACAGGCTGACGTTAAACACACTGCCATCCTCCTGCTTCAGCCTCCCCTAATGCTGAGAGTAAGCCCCACTATCCCTAGCACTAGGCAGAAAATTTTGAAGCAAGACAAAGAAGTCTGTTGCGATTTTTGAGATTATTTCAGAGAAAAGCTGAAACTTCCTGTATGAGCCCACTGAATGGACCTTTTTGTTAAATTTTTATATTCTTTTTTCTTTTTTGAGACAGGGTCTCGCTTTTGTAGTTTAGGCTGGCTCTGAGCTCACTATGTAGTCCAGGCAAGCCTCAAACTCAGCAATCTTCCTGTCTCTGCCTCCTGAGTGCTGGGTTGACAGGTGTGAGCCACCACACCCGGCACTGCGGTATGTGGTATTGATTGCTGGTGGGCATGAGTCACCACGCCCAGCATTGTATGTGGTTACTGGGGATCGAACCCAGGACCTTGTGCTTGTGAGGCAGGCGCCGGAACCACTGAGCTAACCCTCTGGCCCAAAATTTTTATATTCTTATGCTTGTTGTAGGTTAGCTTTATTCTTTTTTCAGCCCTTATGAGCATTAGGCCTTTACCATCTTCTGTCAGTCCTGGATAATGGAGTTTGTGGTACTTTGCCTGTGCCAGAATGGTCCTGTTTTCCAAAGCTGAAACAGCTGAGAGTTGTTAAGAGTTGATTTTTCTAAGCAAAAAAGATTCATCTGCCAGGAATTTAAACTATATTTTAAAATGGTCAAGTCACTTTAAAATGCAAAATGACTTCTATATGATTTTTCACATTCAGTGAGCATCTGTATAAATGAGAAATAAAATTTTAGTCAAATACTATAATTCATTCTTGAGTCAAAAATTGGCCATCATATATGTATGCTTCTTTTTTTCTTTGTAAGTAGTTCAGTCTTAAATTCTGCACAGTTCAGTGTGAAATAGTAAGAAAATATTCAAAGGGAAAAGGTGGGGTAGGGGTAAGTAAAGAAGGGAAAGAAAAATAATTGATAAAGGAAATGGTAAATGTATATAGGGGGTGGGGGACTTGAGGGGGCGAGGGAATGGGAAAAAATGAGAATTAAGTTTTGTCAGGTACTGGTACAAACTCAATGTTGATTGATCATACTGTATATATTACATGTACCAATGAAATCGATTTTTAAAAAAATTCAAAAAATCTGCACAGTTCAAGATGGGTGGGTGTGGTGGAGCACACCTGTAATCCCAGCATTTGGGAAGACTGAGGCAGGAAGATCACTGACTTTGAGGCCAATTTGGACTGCATAGTGTGTTGAAGGGCAGCTTGAACTACATAGGGAGACACTATCTCAAATTTTTCTGAATAGTGGTTCTATTCAGAAGATGGCCAGAATATTTTCTGTGTGATATATTTCATTTTTTATTACTGTTCTCTTCTTTTGGGTGAAAAATATTTTCTTGCTTTGTTGTTTGTAATTTTTCAGTGTTTTAGAGTCTTGTATGTCCCAGAGGTTAACCACTTTGTGCATGTTTATTTTACTTTCCACCAATCCAAATTTTAAATCATTTTTGTATTTTTTCCTCTTATGGTTCTCTTATTTCTTTCTCCCTTTTTCTATCTCCCTTGCTACTATGATGGCCTAAGTTTCATACTCTCTCAAGTTCTACCGTTTGCTTCTATACTGATATCTAGCCATCTTTTAATATTGAGATATAATTCAAATCCCTTAAAATTTATCTTTTTAAAGTATATGGTTTAGTGACTTTTTTTCTCCCCTCAGAACTGGGGATTGAACTTAAGAACTTGCCCTTGCCAGGCAGGTGGCAGCACCACTGAGCTACATCTCTAGCCAACTGGGTTATACTTTTTTTTTTTGGTATTAGGCATTGAACTCAAGACCTTGTGCTTGCCAGCACTGTGCCACTAAGCTATATCCACGACCCTTTTGTTTTGGGGCCAGGGATCAAACTTGGGCCCTTGTGCTTGCAAGTGAGGTGTGATACCACTTGAGCTAAGTCCTAGGCCCTAGTGACATTTGATATATTCAGAGTTGTGCAACTGTCTTGGCTGTATCATTTCAGAACATTTTCAACAACTTGAAATCTGTACACATTAGCAGTATCTCCTCCCCCCACCATGGGATCATACTGTCTGGCCCTTTGTGATTGGGTCTTTTCCCTTAGCTTAGTATTTTCAGGCTCTTCACATTGAAGTACATAGCAGAACTTCTTTTTCATTACTGGATAAAGTACTTTTATGTGGAAAGACCACATTTTGTGTATCATTTGTTGAACATTTGCCTTGTTCCCACTTTTTGACTATTAGGAATAATGTTGCTATGAACATTTGTGTGTAAGGTTCTGTGTGAGCGTGAGTCTTCACTTTTCTTTAAGGTATCACTATATCTAGACATAGGTATATAGGTGCAGGGGGAGAAATAAGAGTCAGCAAAGGGAATTGGTGGGTCATATGATAGAGAGTTCTATGTATGTACCCTTTTCACAGGATGCCTGTTTTTCAAAGTGCCTGCGTAGTTTGCATTCTCATTAGCAGTATATAAGGGTTCCAGTTTCTCCTTTTCCTCACCAGCACTTGTTATTATTTTTCTTTATGATGATAGCCATTTGTATGTTTGTTTATGTCTAAAATGTTATAGTTCTGGTTTTGAATTGAATTTTCTCATAACTGATTATGTTGCACATCCTTGTGGTACTTGGCATCTGTATATTCGAAGACTATGTAAATCTTTAAATCACTTTTCTGTTTTTCAGACAAGGTCTTGCTATATAGTTTAGGTTGGCTTTGAACTGTGGGCATCTTTCTGCCTCACCCAAGTCCTAGAATTACAGATGTGTACCACCCTGGCCAGCTAAACCTTTTTAACCATTTTTAATTATGTTTCTTTTATTATTGAACTGTAAGAGTTCTTTGTATGTTCTGGATATTAGTCCCTTACAAGATATGTGATTTGCACATTTTTTTTTTTTTTTTTGAGACAGGGTCTCGCTTTGTAGTTCAAGCTGGCTCTGAGCTCACTATGTAGCCCCGGCAAGCCTGGAACTCAGCAATCCTCCTGTCTCTGCCTCCCGAGTGCTGGGGTTACAGGCGTGAGCCACCATGCCTGGCTTGCACATTTTTTTTAACCACTCTATAAATTATCTTTTCACTTTCTTAACAGACCCTGGAGGAAAGGAAAGGAAAGCTTAAAAGTAATTTTGACAAAGTTCAGCTTGCTGATTTTTTTCCCTATTTTTTATGCCTTTGGTGTCCTATCTATTGTCCTAGTCACTTTCTTGTCTCTGGGATACAATACCTGACACACACTACTTAAGGGTTATTTGGGCTCATGGTGTTTATAAGTTTTATTCATAGTTGGTTGGCTCCAGGCAGAAATAGCGTGGCACAAGGGTCTGATGGAGTAAAGTTACTTGCATTATAGCTATTAGAAAGCAGGGAGGAAGAATGCAGGACACATCCCCAGTGACCTTCCCATTCTGACCAAACCCCAGCTCCCAGCGGAACACTCACATGCTGAATTCACAGTGGAATTAGCCAGTGATGAGTACAGGCCCGCATGATCCAGTGAACTTCTCAAGGCCCAACTTTTCCACTTATGGCTTTAGAGGGAATTCTTGATCAAAACTGTAACATCCAAGGAACCATCACCTACTCCAGGGTCATAAAGATTTATGTCTATGTTTTCTTCTAAGAACTTTATAGTAGCCTCGTATTTAAGACTTACACATTTTGAGTTGTTTCCATCCTCCATTTTTTGGGTACTGGGAATCCAACTCAGGGCCTTGTGCTTGTCAAGCTGACATTGTATGGCTGTGCTGCTGAGCTACGTCCCCTGTGCCACCATCCATTCTTGTTCGTTGTAATTTTTACACACGCCTTCAAGATGGTTTTAAAATTTATATTAAATTGCGTCATTCCCTTTATAAACCTTCAGTGACTTCTTATACAAAAAATGAAATCTAAACTTTGGTCTGTTCTATAGGCCTGGCCCCATATCATCTGTCCTTCTTCTTCTTCTTTTTTTTTTTAATGGTACTGGGGGTTGAACTCAGGCCCTTGTGCTTCCAAGGTAGGTTTGAAATTAAATTTTACTTAATGTATTTTTGCCAGTTTTATTATTTAAATTTAAATGAATAAAATTAGATTCATTGCAGAAAGATTGTTAATATTCTAATGTAAAAAAAACAAAAGCCCAAAGAGTTACACTTTAATTCCCTAAATCAAAACAAAAGTGAAATACTGGACTTTATGGGTGGAAAATATATCCTGATAATATATTTAGGCAGTGAGTTCAGACATCTATAGAGGGGCTGGGGATTTATCTCAAGAGGTACTGTGCCTACCTTGGAAGCACAGGGGCCTGAGTTCAATCCCCAGTACAGCATAAAACAAAAACCCTTTAGGGGATTTAGCTCAAGTGGTGCCACACTACCTTGAAAGCGCAAGGGCCTGAATTTGATCCCTGGTACCACCAAACTTTCCTATAGCTTGCTTCCTGTTGTTGACCTTTAATAACTGCCTTTTTGTTGTTGTTAGTGAAATTTAGAGCATTTTCACTTTAGAACATATAAAAGTATTGGAATCTTCCACTGTAAGCCAGTGAGAGTATGTTTCTGAGCTAACATAACACGTAGCTGCGTAGTTGTTTTTAGTCTACCTTTTCTGAGCTAATTAGCTGAACTATTGATAGTTGTCATTCTCTGAGATGAATCAGTAATCTTGTAGCTTCAGTTACCTGTGTGTATTATGTTATACCTTAATTACACCTCACTCATATTTAAAGAGATACAGGTTCTAGTTCTTCAGAAATGTGAGAAGGCTTAGGTGCTGGATGATGACTTAAGGTAGTACTATTTTCACATATCTTGGCTTCATTATATCTGAAATTTGAATCATCCTTCAATTTGAAAAGAACAGATCAAAGAATTAGCCCCTTACTATCTTTGAAGGGTATAAAGGCACATGTAAATAAACCTTTTTATGCCCCTGGAATCTCGCTTGAACTGCCATATGTCATAATATGTTAACTTTTCTCTTACTGCGAGGTAATCTACCAGTTTACTAAAATTTGCAAATTGAAACATCCATTTTTATGTGCCACAGGCTGAGTGAAAGCTGGAAGGAAGGGATTGTCCACACTACCTCCTCTTCACGGCTGCTGCACAGCAGTCTAGCTGATGTGAGGTTCCCCATCATGTACCTTGTTTAGTCTATAGACCTCAATACAGGAGCAGTTCTGGCCAGTTACATAATCTTAGTTCAGGGTCAGAAGTCCTTGTTCTCCATATTTTTTTAATTTGTTCCTTCTCTACTTGCAGAAGTTGTTAGCTGAAAGATCTGAGAAGCAGCTGTGATATGGGAAAACTAGATAATGCCTTGAATTGGTGGACATACTGTAGTTTAGACAGTAAGATCTTAAATGGTGGTTATCTGAAGTGGTGAAATAATACTTCACAACATTTATTACTGGAATGTTTAAAAATTACCTAGTTTCATATCAGTTTATAATTTAAAATTACTGCTGTTTGAGCTCTTACTGTATTGCCTGATGCACTAAATATAGTATGGATTTTTATGTGATTCAGTTCCTTCAGTAACTAGGATAGGTAATATGAGCTCTCTGCAGGACATGTGGAAGTTCAGAAGAGTCAAGTAATAGGCCCAGGGTTGCGGAGCTTCTAAGTGATGAAGTTGGGATCTGAGTCTAGTTTATGTGAAGCTACTCTGTTGACTGTAAGCTTCATTTAGGAAAAGCATTCACTTTGAAGACTAGCGAGACTGATTTTTCTGTTTATTAATGTAATGTTTTCATGATATAGTGGTAGATTTTTTTTCTTCTGTTGAAATTGCTTCATTTTGGGAATTTGCACAAGCTCACTAGAAATGGATATCACTCATGTATTTAGCTCTCCCAGTCATACTTGAGGCAGTGAGTAACAGTCGTTGCTTGTATTACCTGCAAATTTCATACTTGGGTTATACTTCCTTTTCACATTTTCTACACCATCATTCCCACTGTCACTTTTTCTGTTCTGCTCTGTAAAATATATTAAAAGAGCACATCAGAAGATAGTCTTTCTCCTTGGGCTTATTCTGCTTTATGAAACCACATCTTGTAGTCTCACCTACCTAAGAGAAGTAGCATACACAGGCTGGGTAATAGCTTTAGTCAGCTCTCAATAATAGTCTTGAAGCTGGGTCAGAGCACACACCTGTAATAGAGCACTCAGGAGACTGAGGCAGGAGGGTCACAGTGGGTTCAAGGCCAGTGAGACTTCTGAATTACAGTGTGAGACCTTGTCTCAAAGAAAGTAGTCTTGAGTACTTCATCAAACATAGAACATGATCACATTCGATAATAGTATTGTTTGACTCATTTCAATAAAAAATTGCTGGTACTGTTGAAACTATGTCTAATCTTTTTACAGCAAAGTCCCTACATTCGTGAGAATGATCGCTCCTGAAGGCTCCTTGGTATTTCATGAGAAAGCCTGGAACTCATATCCCTACTGTAGAACAAGTAAGCCTGGTACCCAGCAGCGGTTTAACCTTTGAGCCCCAGGATAAGAAGAGTGACTTCTGGCTGAAGCCTTTAAGCTGAAGAGCTGCACCATGCATGGCCACGGGTGGGCTTTTGGATAGTCACTGCTTGGATAGTGGCAGAGAAGTGGTTGCACTGAGACCTCAATGAGGGAGATGGGTTTGTTCTTGGGTGACAGCCACGTCTGAGTCCCTATTGACTCTGCTGGCTCGAGTGAGCAGATGAGTAGAGGTCATTTGCACTCAAAAGTACCTTCTGGTGTGCTTTGAACAGTGTTTTACTTAGATTGCCTCATGATGGGGGAGGGATGTAACAGATTTCTAAATAGCTGCCTATTATTTGCTAACGTAACTTTATAAATGGGGTTTTGTTTCTGTGATACTACGATCCTAGCGTTACTAAAGTTAGATTCTCCATTTTTTATTTGGACTCTGGAATATGGTGTTACTTTTGTAGAGACCATTTTGAAGGCATAAGCTGCTGAATATTCTGTGTTTTCAGGTAGTTTAGTCTTTGTGACTTAAAATTTTGGGACAGATTGTTTTAACATCAATTAATCTGAAAACTTTCCCATTTTATTGCCTGCCTCTCCATTATGCCTCAGTTGTAACGGTGAGTAAGACTATTTTTGTCACATACTCTTCATCTTTAAACTTTGTTCTACATAGTAATTATTTTCAACCATTCTTGGCTTTTTTATTAAACTGCTCATTGCTGCATGCTTCCTGTGCTTTTTCCACCAGTCCACACTTCATGTGTTCTCAGGGTTCATGACCTCTTTCCAGCCTTGTCTCAAAATCTGCCTGTTGATTTTACTTTGCTTTTATTACTTTGTATGCTTGATTTGGTGACCAAACCTCACAGGTTATTTATTAGCTCTGCATGACAATTAGGATTATTTAAATTATTTAAAAGCGTGCAGCATTTGGTTTTCTTGACAAGTCTACTAAAACTGTAGTTAATGACTGTATGACAAAAGAGGCCTGGATATAGAATCAAAGCATGCATGCTTGTGCTGGGAGTGCTTCTGTGGATAGCTGTCCCTCAGAATTGGGGAGGATCACTCTCCTTTTCCTGTTGTGTTTTCTGCAGAATGAATATATGAAAGATGACTTCTTCATTAAAATTGAAACATGGCACAAACCAGACTTGGGAACATTAGAAAATGTAAGTTTGAGCTCTGTGGTTTCAGTGTGGAATCTCTTATGAACAGGAATTGCTATATGTAACAGATGTGACACGAATTAGGCATGGGAACATTAGCAAGGTGGTGTCATTTAATTAGATTAGCATGTGGCCACTTCGGGCAGATTGCAGGGAGGCAAGCAGTGCAGCCAGGCACAAATGTACTTTCCTTATCTGTTCCTTTCCTCGGCTCTTGGTTCACTTTGAGATTGCTATTTTAATCAGCAACTCTTACCTAATCTCCAGCTCAGTTTTAGCTATGAGTTTTAGGTTGTTTCATCTCTGTATTTGCCAGAGCTGTTGTCCATACTATAGCAGGATTGGTGGCTTTAATTTTTACCTCTATTCCAGTTTGCAGGGG
The DNA here is from genome assembly GCA_004025085.1 of Thryonomys swinderianus. NCBI lineage: Eukaryota > Metazoa > Chordata > Mammalia > Rodentia > Thryonomyidae > Thryonomys > Thryonomys swinderianus. The sequence goes on along the minus strand of PVIC010000141.1, from coordinate 116,510 downwards.
TTGAAGTCAGAGAAATGAGGTTACCTACAACTCTTAAGGATTGTTAGGGACCTTGGGAGGGAGTCTGGCTTACTTTGATACCCTGGGTTTAGTGTTCTTAAAAATGTCCCCGGAGGAATAACAGCATATGTGGATACTTAGAAGAAATGCAGTACATAGGTCCCACCCCAGTACTACTGAATCTGGCTCAGTGTCTGTTTTTTGGTGCAAGTCCCAGTTTGAAATCTACCATTCCAAATTTAGGATACACTGTAACAAACGCATTAAAGTTAGTGAGTATGGTGAATTCTGACTGTTGTACTATGCTATTTTTTTTTTAATGATAGCAAAGTTTTATTGAAAGTAGGAAAAAAACCTCTGTAGATTGAGTTTGGGCCAAGTAGAAGGAAAAGAAATACATTCTACAGCATGAGAACAGGCCATCATGAAAGAGTGAACATGGACTAAATTTATTGTGCTATATGTTCTTGATAGTGGTTAGTAGAACTTTCAGATTTCTAGTTTTCAGTACTTGAGTTGTTTTTCAAGTGATTATTTGGTGTTTTTTTGTTTTTGTTTGTAATTGTCTTAAATATAGGGTCTAAAGAGATGATTAGATAATCTGCCATTTCTAGCTTTCAAATAGACATATCTCTTGGCAGTTTTTAAACAACTTAATTGGTTCATAGATTTTTCAGAAATGAAGGATTAACTGACATGAAGTATAGTGTTGACATCGCACTGAAAATCAGCACCTTTGGAATAAATTCTTTTTCTTTGAGATAGCGTCTTGTTATGTAGTTAAGGCTGACCTTGAATTCATTTCATAGCTCAGCCTGGCCTCAAACTTATAGTGATCCTCTTTCCTCAGCCTCCTAAGTGAAAGGATTACAAGCATGTGCCGCCATGCCCATGTCAAATTCAGAAAAGTTTTAACTTAGCTGCATATAGTATGACTTCCTAAAGTGTAAATGATACCTTATGTTAGTGTGTCTCCAGGTTATGAAGACTTTGTTGTATATCACTCAGGTTTAAAAGGTTACATTTGCCTGTCTAAGCTATCTGGTAAGGACTCCCAGAAAGTAGTATTGACATTGTTCTCTTCATTTGACAGTATCCTTAGACATACACTTCAACCTTTATTTTGGGGAGCTAGAAGGAATTAAAAATACACATGTAATATAGTCTTAGCCTGGAGTACAAGTTGGCTTTGTTTCATTTCTGTGTCATTGTAGGTTCATGATTTGGATCCAAACACATGGAAAACTGTTGAAGTTGTCCATATAGACATTGCAGATCGAAGTCAAGTTGAACCTGGAGTAAGTATAATTTGATGACATTTTAACACATTCTCTTTTAAACATCTAAAAGTGATGTTCTTTTTTTTCCCTGTTTAGCCTATATTTCTACTGAAATTAGCCTGCAGCACAGATCTAGGTCTTTGTACAAAGAGATCTGAGAATAAGATAAGGCGATTTGTTTTCTGTACAGAAACTGCCTTTACACAAGGAATTCCTTTAAGGGATCTCATATCTGCCATATGTGTTTTCATTCTGGGGGAAAAAAAAAGTATTCTCTCTTGAGCTTCTAAACTTTTCAAGTGTGATTAAGAAAGCAAAACTGTGATTTAAGTTGTTTGTACACAATATATATTCTCTCCTTTCAGTACTGGGGATTGAAGCTTTCACAATCAGCTACTCTCTTTTTTTGAAAATTTTTTTTGCTTCGTTGACTAGGCTAAGCTCTTAACTTCCTGATCTTGCTTGCATTAACTTCCAGCATTCTAGGATTAATCTTATATCACTATGCCCAGCTGATATATAATTTGTGAACTCTTGTTTAGTATTATTCTGTTTTGATTCTTTTTCTTTTTGCGGTACCGGGGATCAAACTCTGGTATTTTGATTCTTATTAAAGGTAACTATTTATATAGTTCAGGCTTTTGACTTTTAAACCTCTCCAAGTAAATGTGCTTATACTCCATGCCAAATTAAGACGGTTATATTTTTTTGTTGAGATTTTTGAATATTAACTTAGGTTTTATTTTATAATATGCCATTTTATATTGTGCGATCATGTTTCAATTCAGCACTAGCTTATGCATATTAAAACAAGCAGTGATCATCTGGCTGGAGGGCCAAAGCTTTGGAGAAAGTGGTTGGTGTCCCATGTTTTGCCATGGTCAAGAGCAGTATGTTCAGTGAAAATCTTTTCCATTTCTGTCTTTAGTGTATCTAGTCTCTGAACTTGAGCTGTGTTGTCAGCTGAATGGAAATGTCTGGTTTTCCTGTTGAGTTTAAAGGTTAAAGAAAACAAAGGTTTCTAACTTTTTCTCTGAAGTCATGGGTTTTAGCTGACAGCAGTGGTTCTGTGTTGCATTCCATCCTTCCCTGAGTAGAGGTGTAGGTACTGAGAAGGAACCCTTTATCTTAGGAATTCTTTCAGTTGTGTTGTGGTTTAAGGTTACTTTAATTTTAGGACTATTTCTACTTCTGAAATTATGTAGGGAGTTGTCTTGGTTACATTTCTTGCTGAGACAAAGTGTCCCAACATCTGAAGTTGCAGAAGGAAAGAGTTAATGTAGCTCACATTTTGTAGAGGTATCAGACTAGCCAGCCAGCTCCAAGGCAAGGTGGCATGTCAGAGGATCATTCCAGAGGAAAAGCAGTTCATGGTAGACAGAAGGCAGCAAAGCCCAAAGTAGTGAAGCAACAGCAGCCAACCTGCCTTCTTTCTGCTCCTTTATATCCATTCAGATTACCCTACCTTTGGGTGGTGTCACCTACACCCAGGGTGGGCTTCCCATTATCCACACCCGGAGCTATGCCAAAACAATCAGTGTGCTAATTTAATACCATATAGCCTTAATCCCAGCACAACACACCCTCAATTCAGCCACCCCTGAGAGCCCCACCTATGACCACATGAGGCTGGGGCCTGCATCTAGACACAAGGCATAACAGGAGCTTTATCTTTAGAAATGAACATTCAACTGATGTATCTGTTTTGGTCATTTATTTCTCTTGGTATATTTTCTAGCTGTGATTCACACTATGTGAAAGAATGGAGATAAGAATAAAACCAGGAATAGTACACAAATCAGTTAATGGCTAGATCAGGCTTGTTGACCAACCTAGAGCTGCAGATCACAAAAGGACACCAAGGACCCATGTGGCTCACCAGAAATGTATGACCTGGGGAAGATTTTACATGTTGGTGTTGAAGTACTGTGCTGGCCAAAGTGATTCTGTTAGTCGGATCTTGTGGTTCATTGATTTGCATTCCCTGCTGTTCACCATCAGAGTACAAGGCATATTTGGTTTGGGGGAAGGGGAGAAAAAGTAGCCCTGGTCTTCAGGCAAAAATGGGGACTCAGTGTTTGGCAGATTATATAGTACTAAAGCTTCAGAGAGCCCGGTTCCCATTCCCTTTACCTCATGAAACCCTTCAGGGAAGAGAGGCTACCCTGCTTGCCTAGAGGATCCCCAAGACACCAGCAACTGAGGTCACATGGGTGTTCCAGGTAGAAGACACTGAGTATGCAAAGGCTGAATAGGTGACTCTGTAGAGTGGTAATGTTGGAGTGGGGGTAGATGGGTAATAGAAGATAATGGACTAGGTCCACAAATAGTGAATTAGTGGAAGCATGATAAAGAATGTACATTCTGAAACTAGATTGGCTTCACATTCAAATTCTGAGGTTCTGCCATCTGCTGACTCTTTCACCTTGAACAGGTTGTGTGACTTCTGTGTGCCTGTAATATGTGAAATTCTGTGGGTGTTTATCTTGCAGGATTACATGTGGGCACTTAGAGCAGTGCAATTCAGGAAAGGCCCATCATTGTGATGTTATTGTTAGCTGCACCTCTACTGGAGTTCTAGGGTCCGCAGTCACACCAGGTACTGTGCAAGCAGTGAGTGCTCACCTGCATGTGTGCCAGGTTTTGTTCCAGTGTTTGGAGCTTCCTTTTCCAAGTTATACATGAGTAGGTAAAGGTTTATTTTAAGGTGTATGAATTTGCAGTAGTATTTCTGTGCTGTGATAAAGTATACATAAAGCTTTCATTTTCAGAGGTGTTGTTCAGTGGCATTTAGCATATTCACTATTGTGCAGCCACTTACCACTGTGCAGTTCCCAGGATGTTTTTCATCACCCCCAAAGGACACCCTCTATCTATTATGGTCTCTGTACTGCTTGGTATCCCAACCTTTGATAACCACTCATCTGTACAGTCTCTTAGGATTTGCCTGCACCATTTACTTCCAGATATGTATCATACATTCAGTAGCCTGCTGTTTCTAGCTTTTCTCTCATACTTGGTATGTTTTCAAGGTTTATTCACATTATTCATTTCATTCTCTTTTATGGTTAAAAGTATTTCATTGTGTGGATATAATATATGGACATAAAAATGCTTACGCATTTGTTTACTGATACCATTTTGGCACTTTTCCACTTCTTGGCTGTTGTGAACCTCTCTCACAATTTGTTTTGTCTTAAATGCCTTCTCAACTGTGGATAATGAAAGCACAACTTACTTATCCATGGATGGACAGACCTTCTGACCTTAAAAGAACCCCAATATGTACTTTTTTGTGGTATGAAAAGAGAAGAGGGAAACTTGGTGATGGTGAAGGTGCCTCTGTTTTTAAACTGGTACCCAGTTTTTAAACCTGGTAGCTATAGGAGCAAAGCACTGAGCTGCCTCACGATGTGTGAGGACTGTGGAACCAATGCTCCAATTGAAGGAAGAGGTGATTCTTTTTTTTTTCTGGTATTGGGGATAGAATTCGGGATCCTGTGCCTGTGAGTCAGGTGCCAGAACCACTGAGCTATATCCTTGGCCCCAGAAGAAGTAATCTTAAAACATGATGAAGATGGGAGCTGTCTTCCTGTCTACTTGGTGGTTGTCACTTCTTTCTGTATCCTGTTCTGTTGAGTTAGTTTGTTCGATTGATTGTGCTCTTTTTAGAATTAAGAACGCATTTCTACTTGTAAAATGGTAGTGTTGTTGTAGCAAACAATTGAGTTCTACTCAGGATGCAGTCAGAATAGCACTGTGGTAGCTTTCCAAGATTGGTATAATGCCTCCAGAGGCTTACAGTCTGATTGAGCCCGGTCCAGTTGTGTGAAGTAGCTAACAAGTGGCAGAAACTTATGTGTGATCCAGAGTGCTACAGGATTTCAGAAGAAACGATCTTTGAGTTGAAAATACTGAATAGAACCCTGACCTAAGGATGGTAGGATTTTGATGGGTGGAGCAGTCCATTCCCTACTCATTATACTTCCCCTTCATTTCTTTATTATTGCTTTGAGGCATTATAAATTTCTTGACTCTTTTCTCTCATTTCAAATAGAAATTGACCCTCAGAGGGAAGAATGTACTGTTTGACCTGTCTTCTACCTCCTACAGTAGTGCCCGAAATTTAATAGGTACTTGGTGAATGGGTGTTAAGTGAATTATTGAGTTGTCATCAAGCAGAGTAGAAGTGAAGGATAAAAGTGTGCGGTGTTTCACACTGATTTGGGATGTTTTTTAGAACTGAACAGAACTACAGCTGTCCATTTAAGATTCCTTGCTTTTTAGCTGTACTTTCTCTAGTTTCTTGGTGTCCAAGAATGGATGGAGTGACTAGAGTTTGAAGCTGAGTATTCCCTGTTCCTCTCTGCTAATAAACTGCTTGTCTGGCATCATCTTGACCCTTAAATATACTTTGAATCCCCACTTCTTTAGTTGTGTAAAGTTTGGCTCCAGGACCTACATCCTGGTTGTACAAGAGAGGAAACAGAAGCCCAGATAAACTGTTTTCTGGAGATCACTGAACTAGTGACAGAAATAGACATTCTACCCTCAATCCAGTACTGTCTACTGACTCTTTGTTTGCTTGAGTGAAAGCCTTGTCATTATTTGAGTTGCCTCCTGAGTGCTATCTGTGTTATGCTCTTCAGATTGGTCTTTTCAGAGCATCTATGTCCTTGAGCCTCTAGGTTAGGTATCATCTCCAAGGGAGATCTCAGATGAATTCATTGAGCTTGAGACTAATGTGAGATGAGTTCATTTTGAAATAAAATGAGTTTGATACCAGTATGATAACACCAGTATTGATAAAGGGGCAAGGAAGCAGACATTCACACCTTTTCCTGTGGGAGTAAAAATTGACAAAACTGGTTGAGCAGAATTGTCAGTGTACTCGCCCTTTGATTTACCGTAGTTGATTTCTAGGAATTTACTTACTGTGATGAGACAAGTATACAAACCTAAAATGAGAAACTGTTGAAGACTAAATGTTTCTCCATCAGTCAGGCAGTAGCTAAAAACATCATGTATAATAAAGTTGTTCATTGTAGTCACTAAAACAGTGTTAATAAGCATTCCTTTCAAGATAATTTGAAGGGAAAAGGATAAAGAAAGGTATGTAAAATATACTTTTCATCTGTAATATTTTTAAATGGATAAAAATGTATCCTCATACTTACCTATGTTTAGGTTATCTAGAAGAATTTGGATGGCACTGCTGAAAAGAGTGAGTTCTGTGAGACGGGAGCAGGGGTGATGAACACAGGTTACGTAGCTGTGTGTAGCACATTGCAGGAGTGTCCTCATTAACCATATCAGTTTGCTCTAGTTTACAACTCACTTCCGGCAGTGGCCAGGTAATGTTATGTAATCAAGGGAATGGCTTCCCATCAGCCACAGCCTGCTCATTAGAAGCAGTGCAGAAGTTCCACTTGCACTTATGGGTAGGGTTCATGTAGGCATGTGGCTCACGGAGGTCATCACTTTTGAGTGCATCTGTCATAGTAGCGCACAAATTTTTGTGCCGAAGACTTGTTCCTTCATAGTTGAAAGGGCATTAGAATTAGGAGATTGAGTCGGGGGTGGTAATGTACCCAGTGGATTGGTTCATCTCTTTAACTTAGGGAGTTGTTAGCCAGTGGGCTCTTAAACTTTCTGGGTCTTGCTTTTGTGCAGGGTTCAGAGTGACTTGTGGAGAATCAGGTCAGATGGGGAGTGGCTTAACTGAGCTCCCTCCACGTGCTTCCAGGCGGCCCAGGCACTCAACCATCAGGCTCTGCCAGGAGGCTGTGCCTGGGTTCTGCCTTTGTTTTTCACAGCACTGCTTTGGTAGCAGGAAGGGAGAACCATTCTGAATGGGAGTAATGTGGCTAATTGGAATGTGTCTCCCTCATCTGTGTGCCAGATCTGATTACTTAGATTGTTGTTAATATTCAGAAGTTGGGCAGATCAGTATGCCTTGTCCTACTCAGTGTAAAGGTTTGTGATATGATATGTTTTGGTGGTAGTATAGAAAAAGGCAGAAAATCTGAATACTTGAAAGTCAAGATTTCCCAGACTGTGGCATCTTGAGGGCTAGTTTAGTCTTCCTTCATCTAACTTAACTTGATGATTTTTCTTTTGCTTATATTGAACTGCTACTGAATTTTTTTTTTTTTTTTGAGACAGGATCTCACTTTGTAGTTCAGGCTGGCCCTGAGCTCACTATGTAGCCCAGGCAAGCCTTGAACTCAGCAATCCTCCTGCCTCTGCCTCCCGAGTGCTGGGATTACAGGCACATACCGTCATCCCTAGATCTATATTTTAAAAATTTTAAATTTGTATTAATACATATTTGACTACATAATGACTACATTCATTATGGAGAGTTTGTAAAATACACATAACTTGTCTTAGTTCTTTTTATGTCACCCTTACTCTTCCTTCCAGCTCTTTAAAGAATTTAAATTAAAAATTTAAATAAAAATAATTTAAATTCAGTTTAAATGGTTGAGTTTCTTTGCTTCATATTGCTTGCTTTATAGAAAATCAAACAGTTGCATTAGTAATTTTAATAAGGAAAGTAGTCACATTGTCTCAGAATCTGGACAAATATTACAGAAAATCAAGAATTGAAGGTGAAACTTAGATCTTTTACCTCCACCTGGTGGGAGTTTTCTGTCACTGCAGATAACTTTAAGACTTACTTAAAACTGTTTTAATTCAAAATGACTCAATTACTTTTAGGGTTTAAATCCACGTGAGGTTGTCAGATCACTTTTAAGTCACTTTTGTTAATTTGCTGGGTTGTTTTTTTGTTTTGTTTTTTTTGTTTTTGAGATAGGGTCTCACTTTGTAGTCCAGGCTGGCCCTGAGCTCACTATGTAGCCCAGGCAAGCCTCGAACTCAGCAATCTTCTGTCTGCCTCCCGAGTGCTGAGATTACAGGCGTGAGCCACCATGTCCGGCAAATTTGCTGATTTTGAGCATTCTTATGATTTCATGTGTAGAGGAGATATGACCTATGGTGTAATTGAACGATGACATTGTCAGTAATTCAGGGCACAAGCATATGCTGTGGGTTCACTGAGTAGCCGTAGAAGTCATTTATATTTAAGGATATATTTAAGGGGTTTTTTTTTTTGCTTTTTGGAGACAGGGTCTCGCTTTGTAGTTCAGGCTGGCCCTGAGCTCACTATGGTGCCCAGGCAAGCCGCCGCGAACTCAGCAATCCTCCTGTCTCTGCCTCCCGAGTGCTGGGATTACAGGCGTGAGCCACCACGTCGGGCATTGTAGTATGCGGTGTTGACTGTTGGTGGGCGTGTCTCCATTCCCAGCATTGTATGTAGTTACCGGGGATCGAACTCAGGTCCTTGCACTTGCGAGGCAGGCGCCGGAACCACTGAGCTAATCCTCTGGCCCTATTTAAGGTTTTTTGTTGGAGCCATCCTAGAAGTAACTGGAACTGAAGTAATAAGCAGTCTAGAATGTCTCCACTCAGTGTCTTTTGGACCTGTAGACTGTGTGCACCATACAAAAGAAATTATCTGTTTCATGGGGCAGAGGTGTAGTAAAATGTCTGTAAGGTGTTACATACTTTAAGAAGGAAGGATCCTTCCGCTCGGCATTCCAGCAGTCCAGGAGCTCACCATGCTCCAGGAGAATACATCTCCTCACTACAACACTGTATTTTGGAGAAATAGGAATTTTTATCATTCAAATAGTAAATATATGCTGCTACTTTAGTTTCTTCTTTATTCTAGGTGCTGAAAAATACATGCATTAATTCTAAAAATTGTGAGTTTCAAAATGAAATTTTTTTGGTCAAATTTTGAAAATATTTTGGTTAATCAAATTGTAAGTCAGGCTATTAAGTAGAAAGTCAGTAGAAAACTCTAGAATATAAGTTTAAAGAGATTTTTTTATGTTATATTTCCAATATCCAAAGTTGCCATTGATACATATCCACAGTTAAAAGTTGAAGATTCTTTAAATGGCCTGATGAAATACACATGCTATCTTTAACTCATTCCCAAAATATACACATGAGTCGGCTGACATCTGCTTCTGCTTTTTTTTTTTGAGGTATATATTTGAATCTGGCCCCTTTTAATCATCCCCAGCACTTTGTCTAAGTAGCTTTCCATGATTTGTATACAAAAGTCACTTCCCAGGAGAGGAAGACTCTTTAAAGTGTAAGCTGAAGTGTATACATGATTAACATCAGAGAAACTTTCGTTTTTGGAAGTAATTTGAATGAAAATGAGCATAGTTTTTTTTTTTTTAGAGAAATTGGAACCACATTTTAAGGTATTTATATGGAAGAAGAAAGAATTTATTGGCCTTCCTCCACAGTACATGCTCTGTGACTTTATAGTGTCAGTGTTTCTATAGTAGAAATAATAGTAATTCAAAAATTTTAAGCTTACACACTTAAAGATAACACAGCTTAACATCTGACTTTTAAAGATGTCAGTGGTAAGCACATATTAATGATACAGTGGACAATGTAGTTTGAAAACATAGCTGTACACTGTATTAAAATTCAGTAAGTACAGAGAATGAAATTTTTTCCTTCATGTTTTAGCGGTGAGTTTAATGTTTTAATTTGTGGTAAAAGATATTTTTTCCCAGATGAGGCATTTCAAAACCAAGAGTTACACATTTTGGGACCATAGTGATGTTTCATTGAAAATGGCATTCCTGGAAAGAACATATGTGCTAGAAACACTTCTTGCATATTGTTTATGGGTTACAGAAAAAACTTACAGGGGACTCTGATAAGGTCCCTTACTGGCACTTTTCTGTAGGGCTTGAAGGGCTTTCTCTTTTATGTGTTAACCAGTGAGCTTGGTCCAGTAAGATAAAGCTCATATTTTATTCATGCCTCTTCTTTTAAGTTTTTTTAGCCTCCACCCTAATTAGTAAGTCCCATGTGCTTCTCCAATCCCTGTCCTTATCTGAGCACAATTTCCATATTATATTTGCCCCAGATCTCCTTGTTTCTAGCCCCCTTTTCATTGGCAGATGTCACCCCTAATGAGTAGTAGGGAGTAGAACTGAATCCTTGCGGTGGTCTGGGCATCTCTTCTGGCAGCCACGCTTCTCTCTGGGACCTGCAGGGTTGCTAATGGTGGTGGACTCTGGACTACACTGTACCATCTCCTTCCAGGGGCAAGCTGCTGTGGCACCTTTTTAGCACTCACTAGTCACAGTTCTTTATCACCCTAGAGCGCACAGTTCATCCCATGTAGGAGGATGGGCTGTTGATAGAGCTCTGTCTCCCTCCCTTGCAGTACCCAGAATGACCTGTCCTTCAAAGTCTCCCCCATCCTTCGGTCAGTTATAGCTCATAGAACATTGAGTGTGTGTGTGTTACAACTATGGGCAGGTCCAGTTTCCAGGAATTCCTTGGAAGTTAAGGTGTCTCTGAGGGGCTTCATGGAGCAGTGTAGTTAACTTCAGAGCTTGTCTGTCATATCTGCTAGGTGGGACACAGGCCAAGACACTTGAGACCTTTTCAGATGAAGAATACTCACCCTTGGGCACCTCGTTGGAAGTGCCAGTTGGTACAGGTTCCGAGGTGAGACTGAGGTCTTTGGAGTTGCGGCTATGCTCATGTTTGAGAGCTGTGGTCTAGCACACTGTTTTGGGTGAAGACTGTAGAGCAGGCACCCGTCTATTTTCAGAGCAGAAGTAATTTCAAGTGGAAGTTATGGTCCAGCAGCGTTCATTTCAACCTTTTATTTTTGGTAATCAAGAATTTGCTGTGTACAATATGCTTTTAATTGTTTTAAACCAAAGCATTGTTGTTGACTTCCCTAGCCATATAACTAGTGGGAGAAGAGCCAGAACTTAAACATAGGATTGCTGACTTTCCTCTTCCTAGAGCAGCAGCCTACCATATGACATCCCTCCCTTGCTGACTCGAAAGCATTCTTAACTCATTTAAAGCAAACAAATAACTGGCTTCTCCTCAGGCCATCTTCCCTAATCCCTTGAAGCACCATTTTTCCTCAGTGGCCTTGGTTACCTTCTTATGACTGCTGAACTCTGGCATATTTTGAAGTTTGCATTTGAGCAGCAGAATACAAGGCTTAGAGGCCCAAAGATGTGCTTTGGTGTGGGTCCTTCGAGTTAACACTACTTATTCATTTTTCTCACGCATTTAACAGATGTTCCTTGGAATTTACTATTTGCTGTGCATTGATCTGGTAAATATTTCTTCAAATACAAGAATAATTGTATCTGTTTAAAGACAATGCAAGATTCTCATGAGAGAACAAGCTAAAGTGTTTCTAAGTGACTCAGACTTCATTCCAACTGTTGCTTGTGTACCTTGTGGTTCTGAGTCTCCCTCTGCCAAAGGGAGCTTTTCGTACAGCTGGTGTAGGCTGGTTCTCGGCTTCAGGCTGCCGCCAGTCATGTTCAAAGGCTCATAGGTTTGGAGTTTTAACTTTTGCTGAACAACTAGTTCCCACCCATCCAAACTGTGTTTAAAAATGGTAAGGGATTGCTGGTTTCATCCAAACTGCTCCCCTGAGTACCTATACAAATCTTAAGATAATCTTTTTAAGGATTGTTATGGTGAAGAAAATGAAATTGGTTTTAGAGTTTGTGCTTTTTGCCTGTACTTTTCACCACTGACTGTTTTTCGGTTATGATCCATTTGGTGAGTACTTTTTGGTACAGCATCCCATTTTAAATGAGGCTAAGAATATGCTGTACCTCATTTAAAGTGGAAATTTAATCTAGCTGAAATAAAAATTAAAGTACTTCTGATTATTCTGAACTGTGAGCATGTGTTATTTTGAAAAAGATTATTTTGTTCTTTTTTTTTTTTTTAAATGCTTTTTCCTAAATGCCACATTGGCAAGATGGTGAAGCTTGGTTTATTTAGGTTTGACCCTTAGAGGTCTGTAAGTTTCAGCCCCACCTTATCCTATGCTGTTTGTTGTACCTTCAGAAGGGTTCAGCCCTATCTTTATGTTCGATCAGATATTCTATTAAACTATACCTAGATGTTATATATATTTGAGTAGATGCTCTTGGTAACATATGCATTATTGCAACACACTTTTTTTAAAAAAGAAAGACTGATTTTAAACCCATGTAAGAATCATAAAATATATTTTCTAAATAGTAAAATATTAAGTTTTTTCTGTTCAAAATTAAAAAGAATAGCATGCTTATAATCCCAGCACTTGGGAGGCAGAGGCAAGAGGATCGCCATGAGTTCAAGGCGATCCATAGTGATTTCAGGGCCAGCCTGAACCATGAAGCGAGGAGATCTTATCTCAAAAGAATCAAATGAACAAAAAAAATAAAAAATAAACAAAAGGAATGATGGTATCTGACTGTCTAAAGTTAATATTACAGTCAATAGTGTGAAATTGATACTGTTTTTCAGCTTTTGAGCTACAGTGACACTTTCTTCTGGGTCCACCTGAGATAAGTGCTAAATTAATCTTTGGTAAGATGATAGCATAAATGTCCAAGTTGACCATCATTTCATTTGGTTCTCTTTCATATCTGCATTTTGGATGTTCCATTTGCTTCAGCTGTTGGGTCACAGTTCCTGAGAAGGGCTTTTTGCCTGTTGCAGTTATGCAATGGCTACCCAGGTTTTTAGATCTGAAAAGCACTTTTGATTATGAGAAGTCAGTGGATGAGATCCAGCACGCCCTGTGGTTGCCAAATGCTGCTTTGGCTATTTCTCTTTGGCAGAAGCAGACACTTGATCTCGGTGGAGCACCTCTTCTTTTGCTGTTAACATGAATGTAGACAATCATTTCCATCTTGGATGTTTGAAATTTAATCCTAATGTACAGTAATTCTCTTTGCTCTTTATTGATGTGAGAGTTGTGACCCAGCTCCAAACTTGGGATGAATGCTTGTACTAATAAACTTCTGAGTACTGAGGGAAAAGACAAACAATTCAAATACAAATTTGGAGGGTGCAACAGTTTTGCATATGCTTAAGAAATTTACCCCTGCCGAATGTTTACGTCGTTTCACTTTTGCTGTGCCTTGAACAAACCCTTACTAAGATCGTGTTTATAAATGGACACCCCCATCCTAAAAGAAGACACAAACAAACATGAGCATGGTTCCCATTGAAAAGAAATAGGAGGACTGGGATGTGCTCAGCAGCATAGCGCTCTTTGGCAAGTGCAAAATCTTGAGTTCAATCCCTGGTACAATAAAAAGGAAGTATTAAAATGTTTTCCCGCTTTTTGGAGGGAGCTTTACATGGCCGAGTACTTTCAGATCACTTGCAGTAGTGGAGGTAGAGAGCATCTGGTATGTTTGAAGCTAGTGCCCTCTTGTGGGAAAACAAAATACTGCTTATTTCATCTTTCTTAACTCTTAGCAAGGATTTTACTCTTGTTAAAAATCTTTGTGTACTAATGTACTTTGCACAAAATACTTTCGCTGGAACCCATTAATTAAATTTTTTCACTTTATTATCTTGATGTTTATTCCTGATTTCATCTGTTTTAAAGAAAGACAGAGGGTGGTAGTGAGCAGGGCAGGAAGTCTGTGTTGGAGAGGTAATGTCATTTTTGAGCAGTTAATTCCAGATAATATTATAGAAACTAATAGAAACTGCTTCAAGTCAGGCTTTTTACAGGACATCTCTTATAAAAAGCTCTTAGGGGGGGCAGAGATTTAGCTCAGTGGTTCTGGCGCCTGCCTCCTGCCTCGCAAGTGCAAGGTCCTGAGTTCGATCCCAGTAACCACATACATTGCTGGGCATGGTGACTCACGCCCACCAGCAATCAATACCACTTGCCACAGAGCCGGGCGTGGTGGCTCACGCCTGTAATCCCAGCACTCGGGAGGCAGAGACAGGAGGATTGCTGAGTTCAAGGCTTGCCTGGGCTACATAGTGAGCTGAGGGCTAGCCTGAACTGCAAAGTGAGACCCTGTCTCAAAAAAAAACAAAAACAAAAAAAGCTCTTAGGGCCGGGCATGATGGCTCCCGCCTGTAATCCCAGCACTTAGGAGGCAGAGGTAGGAGGATTGCTGAGTTCCAGGCTTGCCTGGGCTATATAGTGAGCTCAGGGCCAGCCTGAACTACAAAGCGAGACCCTGTCTCAAAAAAAAAAAAAAAAAAAGCTCTTAGGGAAGGTTCTTTAGTTGAGAAGTAGCAGAGTCCCTTAAAAAATTGGAGTCTAACAAGTGATAAAGTATAAACCACCCTTTTGCAATATCCTTGTGCTTGGCTTTGGTGTCAGGGCTTTCTGAGTCCCAGCTTTTCTGCTCAGCAGCGTGCACTTGGGCAGAGATTTTTCCCAGTGATGGAGTGCTAACTGGGGACTTCTTGCCTGGCCTAGTGTATAAGTACTCTAAAAGCAGTAGCAACGATCATGTTGCTCATTGGGTTTTGCTCTTACTGTAAGGAAATGTTTAATTTTTTACAGTAGTTTTCCTATTCATGTGAAATCAGTGCTGATGGATCAAGTGGGATCCTGGGATTTAGGAGCTGAAGGTCAGAAAACAAATCCAACATTTTACTGGGGGTGGTGCACTTAGAATTTTTGTAGATTCCTCCATTTTAATTGATGTAATATGATACGATACAGTTTGTTCGGTGGTCAGCTCTCACTTAAAGGGAAGCAAATGTGTTGTTAAGACTTTGTTAACCATATTATTCAGGTATGTGCAGTTTAACTTCAAAATATGTTTAATAAACAAGTGCTTTAAAAAAACTGACATGTCATTATGCCCCAAAGTTTAAAATGTCATCTATTTTAAATGCTAAATGTGTAAACATAAAATATAAAGCCAAATAATAATCCTACTGTGTATCTGTGACTGAAACACACCTGGACCAGTATCTCAGTGCCTCTAAAAGAAGGGCTGGGATGAGCTCACTGGCAGTTGCTTAGGGCAGCCTGTCACCACAAGCTATGGAGGAATCTATCTCCAACTTGCCTGCTTCTTTTGACCTCCCCTGGCCAGCTCATTAGAACACAACTATTTGGCTTCCTTGCTTTGTTGTAGTATAGAGAGTGTATTTCATTGGGCATTTGATTGTTAAGTTTTTTTCAGGGCTGAAATTCTGACTTTTCTTCAGGTGTACCTTTCCAAAAATGTTGGGAGTCTTCATAAACGTGGTGGTGTTGGTGTCAGGTGTAAGATCAGGAATCAAGAAGAAACCATGAGTCTAATTGTCCTCTAGTTAATGGCCTTCAGTTAATCAAAGTGGCCACAGCTCTGTTGCTGGCCCCAGTGGGACATAAAATCACACACTGTCAGCCTGGGATTCTAGGTGGGTCTCTGTGAATTCAGCAAAATTACAAAAATAATCGTCTAGTGTGCATGTATTTGACTGCATTTCTTAGTTCTTGATTCAGATGTTTAAAAATTAAGCTAGTAGGATTCATTGGTGGAAAGCCAGTAAGGATTAATGCGAGGGTTGAATTGTAGAATATTTTTTAATGTGATTCTGTTCCTCTGAGGTACATTCAGTAACAGAAACTAGGCCAACAAGTTATTGACAATTAGTGGTCTTTTGGGAATCTGCTTTAATGAATAGATAAGAATGATTTGTAATTAGCATAATAATTATATGCAAATGAATGCTTCTGAATTGCTCTAAAACACTTCTGAACTGTTTAAACAGCCCTCCTGAGATCTTGTTACTCTATTAATTTGTGTAGCAAATCTTTTTTTCATAGATCATGCAAAGATAAACTTCAGCCCAGCCCCTGTCCGAGTGATTATGAATTCCAAGGTGGTAGGACCTGAATTAATGAGATTTACTTATAGTGTATTAATGGTACTCGGTGGGAACCTGAAAGGGTGAGGAGTCACTGGGGAAATGTAATTAAAAGTAGAAAAGAAAGCTGCTTATTGGAAAATAACTGTTGAAATCAGTTTCTTAAACAAGTTAGTAAGTGTTATTTCTTTTTACACCTCTGTTACTTACTATTGCAGCATTTTGCACAAACATTTTTTTAAGTGGAGTTACCTTTTGGAGTCTGGCTTAAATTTTGTCAGCTGCAATTATACATTTGGCACTGGGGTCAACAGGATAGGATCCAGGAATGTTTCGTTTTTTATAAGTGCCACAGTCGTAAAAACAGGCCTGTGCTTATAAATTATGTTTGTTACTATCTTCATATTTAATTCAATCTTTTCTCTTATTCTGGGCTTTTTTATTTTATTTTTTTTTTTTTTTTTGAGACAATGTTGCGCTCTATAGTTCAGGCTGGCCCTGAGCTCACTATGTAGCCCAGGCAAGCCTCAAACTCAGCAGTCCTCCTGCCTCTGCTTTCTGAGTGCTGGGATTACAGGCATGAGCCACCATGCCCACCACTGTGGTATGTGATGCTGATTGCTGGTGGGTACGAGTCACCACATTCGGTATTGTTGTATGTGGTTACTGAGGTTTGATCTCAGGACCTTGGCTTGCTAGGCAGGCACTGGAACCACTGAGCTAAATTTCCAGCCCTCCTGGGCTTTATTTTTAAGATGCGATTAGAGGAAAAAAACTTTGCTTGAGGTGAGCAGCAATACCCATGCCTTTTAAACTTCATAGATTATCTATCTTTGAGCTATTTGAATAGACATCTAATTAGTCATCTTTTGCTAAAGTAGGACACTTTATAGCAGACTGCAAGATCTTAATGGCCCTCTCACCTTTTTATATTTATTCATACCCCCCATGCCCCCGCTTGATCTTTATGAGTATTTATTTGTGGTTGCTAATGCTCGTGGCTTGGATACCCTCTCCTTAGTTCACAGATAGCTTACCTGTGGCATCCTGTGTGTGGCTCTGTAAGCAGTTTCTGGTGTCTGGAACTCATCTTGATTTTTTTTTCACAAGCTGTCAAGAAACTCCTACCAGCATGCTCTTCACCTCCTACTCACTTCCCCATTCATAATCATGAGTTAAATCTAGGCTCAAGGACATATGTAGGTTGGCTCAGCACACATTCTCTACTGGCATTTTGGGGGATAGCCACTATGCTAAAAGATTCATAAAACTAATATTCTTTTGTCTTCAAAATGAATCTGGTTTCTATCGAGACTTTCTATTGAGAGCTGTGGTGAGTAACAGATGTACACCCAAGAGGTAGCACAACGTTTGTATTCCAGTGACAGAAAACAGTTATTTATAAGAACCTAATGAATGTATTC
This sequence comes from Thryonomys swinderianus, assembly GCA_004025085.1. NCBI lineage: Eukaryota > Metazoa > Chordata > Mammalia > Rodentia > Thryonomyidae > Thryonomys > Thryonomys swinderianus. Next base: position 99,103 of record PVIC010000141.1, on the reverse strand, counting down.
TGTAGCTACAGCATAGACTCCATAATCTATTTATTTACCATACTATATTTTATTTTATTCTCTGAAGAGTGTCTTGACTTTCACTTGCCTTCATTTTTACTTAGAGTTTTCAATTAAATAGAACTGTGTTAACACTAATCTGAATCTGCCTTATGCTGATTCTATTGTATTTTTATGTTGTTTAAGCACTGTTATTGGAGGAGCAAGTGGTATCTAGGGATGTTATACCTAACTTGATATAATGATTGTTGTACTAAGCCCTTATCCTGGCCAGGCCTCTGGGCATTATATAGATAATTAAAATTGGATCATAAAAAACTTTAAACACATTGTACTTTAGCAATAAAATTTCTCTACTTTTAAACATGATTTTAAAATTCATTTTAAAAATGCATTTTCTTGGCCTAGTGAATTTGCTTTCTTTTTTCCCAAGGATTACAGAAAGTGCATAGCAAATTCAGCCTTCAGAATACCCAGGAGCTAAAGACTCAAGTAGGCTACAGCTGTCTTCACCCACAGTATTCTAAAAGAACTAATGAGATGAGAAGTCTGCAGCTGGTGGCAAGCACAATAAACCATGAGCCAAGGGCTTCTCTTCATCAGAGCCTCCCCTTTCCCCGTGGGATCCCAAAGGAGACAGAATACTAACAAAGCCAGCAGGCTGTCTCATTCCACACTATTGCTCATTTGCAGCTATAATTGGTAGCTGAGGTTGCATTCTGTATGCTGAAACTGTCATACATGAAGGAATATATTTGTTTCATTGTGATACCGATATAAATCGGCTAGTTTTCAAATAAAGAAAGACCAAACTAGGTAGCAAACAATAAAATTGCCCAAAGAAGACACTGTTTAAAAATTGTGTTTATTGTAGAGATGTAAAATGGAGGCTGTTAAAACTGTGTCTGCTTCTTGCTTTTTAGTATCTTGCTACTTAATTCAGCTGATTAAACATTTACCTATTCAAGCTAAAATAAAAATACTGAAATTCCTAAGTTTTGACAAGATGCATTTTCTCATCTGTCAAGGTTAAAGTGCTATTGTTAATAATTGGTTTTTTTACATTTTCAGTACAGTATCTTCAATATTTGCGGCTTTGTATTTAGAGAAGGAAGACTTAATTTCTGGTATATATCTACTTCATAGGGAAATTCACATTGATATCTGCGGTGCTGTGGTTTTTTGGTGTCTTTGAAATGCTATATTTTGATTGGAATTTGTTGACATCTTTTACCATCATCCTATGTACTGTACCAGAATGAGCCCTAAGCAGAGGCTGAGAAAGTCTGAGTTTAATTGCCAAGGTCGGGCTGTGTGCCATCACCTCACTGGACTGTGTTTTCTCACCTGTGAAATGAGGGGAGCCAGGTGGGTTTTAAGGTTCATCTCAATGCTTCTGCAGTCTGTGGCTCAGAAAATTGTCTCACTGATCACCCACCACTGATGGTGAAGATTTGAAAGGATACTCCTTGGAATAGCTCCTTAGGTGCAGAATGGAGAAGTTTTGAAGTGTTCTTCTACTTTCCTAACTGATCTATATCAGAGAGGTATTGCAAGTTCCTGAAGTTGTCAGGCTGGGTTAGGCAAGAGGGGTGTCATGCAAGAAGTTCACCTTACCCCCTCACTTGGATCACCTTCACTGAGGCCTGTGTCTTGGGACAAGATACCCCTTAATTAATTTACTCTTACATGAGGAGAATTTACGTTGGTCACAATTTAGATCTGATTGTCTTTCAAAATAAGTTGTTTCTTGGTTTGTGTACTACCCATATCATATAATGTTACTGGTTTTATTCCTTTCGCCACAGTTGTAATTGTGCACACTTGATGTTGTGGATTATTTTTCTTTATCTTAGGGTGGGCAAGTTTAAAATTCACAGTAATTCTATACTCTGTGTATAATATATCAGTTCTAAAATTCTTCCCTTCTTTCTTCAGCATATTTTAATCCAAAATCAGAAGTTGTTTTCCAGTTATATTTTATTGGGTACATATTTTTTTCGTGCTACATAAAATCATGCAGCATCCTATATAAATACTGTTTAATTCACCTAGGCTTCATAATAGCTCAGATTTTGTAGTCTAAAAGTAAAAGCACAAAAACTAGAGCATTATATAATGGTAGTGTTACACCCTAGTTAGAAGGAAAAGGAGAAAAGAGGGTTTTTCCCCTTGGTACAGTAAAGTGGAAACTGTTGACCAGTGTTCTGAGCATTGTGCTGATAATTAAAATATTTTTAGACATAGTGCATTTTAATGATTATTTTTCTACTTTTAAATATGGTTCAAAATTTACTTTAAAAATGCATTTCTCGGGCCGGAGGTTTAGCTCAGTGGTTCCGGCGCCTGCCTCGCAAGCGTTAGGACCTGAGTTCGATCCCCGGTTACCACATATAATGCTGGGCGTGGTGGCTCACGCCTGTAATCCCAGCACTGGGGAGGCAGAGACAGGAGGATTGCTGAGTTCGTGGCAGCTTGCCTGGGCACCATAGTGAGCTCAGGGCCAGCCTGAA